>CAEMYA010000029.1:1645334-1659070 GCA_903131615.1 Diplodus sargus
TGGTGGGTCCGGTCCGTTGCCTCGGGAGGTGGGCCGTCTGGTTGAGCTAGCAGCTAGCTACACACGAACATCCACAGATTCTGATTCCACTTAGTTGTCGGCGCGTCTCCAGATCTCATCAGACCCGAACAGACTTGGTCTGGACTCGTTTAGTCTCATTAATCCACAACAGTCAGTTTAGATGCACAGAACAGAACGGGACCGAACCGCCGTTTAACTCCCGGTCCAGCTCGCGCCGCCGCAGGTATAAATCCGCATTCCTCAGACCCGAACAGACTCGGTCCGGTCTCGTTTAGTTTCATTAATCCACAACAGTCAGTTTAGATGCACAGAACAGAACGGGACCGAACCGCCCGGCAAAATCTCGGTCCAGCTCGTGTGACTGCAGGTATAAATCTGCTTGTTTCTAAAGGTATGTCATGGCTTGAGCTCTGCAGTGATTGGCTCTGGTGCGCATGTGACTGTGGTGGCTCTGGTGGACTATGCTTGAGGAATGTGTAAAGCATTTATGAAATAATTCATTAACGGTATCATTGTAGTCCAAACAAATCCGCATAACACACTATTGAACCAAGCAGCAGCTATGTTGAAACTCTCAGGTCAGTCTGATCCTGATCCGCAGAGATATTTCACACACACATACACACACATACACACACACAGACAGACAGAGATTCCTTGCTTTTATAGAGAGATGTCATAACTACATGTCAGAGGGCAGTATTATATTGTTTACTCCACCACTGACATCTTTAGTGGCAAGTTACTGTGCAGATTTTATTTTATTGCATTTATTTGTATTGCATTAACCAGCTGTAACAGTAAAGCACTGTAGTTAATAAGGAATTAAGGGATATTGAGTTGTAGTCATCTAAAATGATGGAACACGACATCAGTGTGATTCATTTCTTCCAGATTTTGAATCAAATTCCAGCTAGAACATGATGGTGAAGTTTTTGCTTTAGGAGCGGTTATGTAGAGATATTCAAGGTAGAAATGAAGCTAAAGCCGGTCCGATCACAGCAGTTAGCCACCAAATGTCCCACTGGGCCATCTGGGCAGGACATCCTAAGAAATAAGCAATCGCATCCACAACGAGGTTTCGTTAGTCAGCACTACACCTGCTGAGAGAGAGCACAGGAGAGTTCTGAGAGCAGAGCTTTCACAAGCGCATGAAATCTGTGCAAGCACCCTCAGATGATATTTGAGTGCAAGGGAGGGTTTTGAGGGAAAACTTTACAAAAAACATTAAATTGTTCTCCCAAGTTGAAAGGCCGCAATCTTATATAAAAAAGATGGGGGCATAAACTCCATATTCTTCTGCCTCTGCCCATCTACGCAATTACAAAAAGTAAAAGTAAACTGCCAACTGACATCAGTGTGTCTGTTTCTTCCCCACTGTTGATTCTCTCTTTATCCACTGAATTCAGAATCACTTCGCTCTTTGCCATTTTCCTTTCTTTTTCCTCTACTCTCAATAATGGTATTGTTCAGGAAAATGTCGAATTCTGATGTTCACAGATAATTTGTCTTTTCATTGCAGAGATCTGTGTGCTGTGTTTAATCTGATCAGATTAACTGTCAGACATCCTGAATTGATCTGCACACTTTAGACTCAACAAACCATTTATCTGTCACCTAGCTATTTTCTTATTTCCTCACCATTTCTCAGCAAAAATGTCCAAATTAGCACATTTCAGCTTCCTGTTTTAAATATTTTCTCTTCAAAACCTTACCTTTATTCAGATAAAACAACAGCTGCACATTTTATATAAACACCACTTATTTAATAACAAAGTGACAATGCAGATTACAGGCTTCATAAAAATAGGAAATAAAGAGCTGAACACTGAATAAAGGGAGACAACGGTAAAATACCAACAGTAGCAGGAAATGCTATAAATTTACGACATTTAGTAAGTAAGTAAAAGCTATTTGGAAATCACTTGCACCTTTATCCCAGATGAAGGATTAAAATGTTCACTACAGGCTGTAGTTAGTGCATTAGCGCATTGATATAATGGTAAGCTTTGGGATATCTCTTCAGTTAAGAGTTATCTGTCGTCTGAGAATTTCATTCACCTGATAGCTTGGCCATGTTTGATTCATATGGACATTTTAATTGTTCTGTAAGGTGTTGTTCCTTTTTTTCCATTCTCCCCACCTTACTATGTGATGGAAAGATCGTTTTCTTTTCCCACTCACTTTAAGTTGTGATGCTTTTCATTTGGCGGAGTTGAAATCATATTCTATCCAATGGCTTTGATTCATCTGTGAGGGAGAGGAGAGTGTGAGTAAGCTATGGTGGCCTTAATAAAAGTAATTCCTTCTTTATGAAGAAGTGGTGTGATGGAGGCCCCCCACTGTCCCCGCATTAGGGAAATTAACATCCAGAGCCATTATTCAGAGCGCTTTATTAACAGCATGAATCTGACAGCCTGCAGAGTGCCGAAAATATCGGTTGTATTAAAAACCTGTCGGATTGTAAATTAAACTGCAAAACAAACACATAATGGATAATGGAGGACAGAAAAGTAAGACCTCTGGCTTTCAGTATTGGCAATCTGTGCTATCATATAGTAGTACAGACTAGAAAAACATGTTAGATGTCGCTCTTGAAATGTCCCCCTACATGTGTTTACACAGCATCTGTCCTGCATCACCACTGCACTGAAGCCTATTTGGAGAGGCAAGGAATGGAATAACTTGTGTCAAATGTACTCTTTTGCAGTCAACAGAACATACGATTGGTAGGGTGTCCATCACAGGAATGGGAAGTGCTGCCAAATTTCAACAGGGCCATGTTGTAGTTGTACACCCACCATACCACTCTGCAGCCGGATCTGCAAGAGAGCTAAAGTGACTACTTGTATAGTTGGTAAACAACTGAGGCTGGTGAGCCAACCGCTAACTAGCTCACAAGCCAGGAACTTGCATTAGTCTACCACAATTATTCTCTGAGCTTCAAACCATTTTACTTCCCACGACTCAAGATTGAACATAATTTGATCTAATAGGTTGATCGAAGCAGAAACAAACCTCTCTGAGCTAGTATACTTGCTAACTTCATGTCAATTACCAAGCTCCGTTAGCAGGTTAGTGAGCTTGCTAAGTGCTGTTAGCTCAGGCATTATTATTGATCCCACTGCTTATCTTGCAAGACCCGCTCTACTCTGCCTATGATTGCTTGCCTTCATTGGTTTTGTTCTCTATGCTTGCCTCCAACTGTTAGCCCTGGTTACATCTCTTTGCAGTTCTGATATGTCAGTTTATGAGCTATAGTTCCCCGGTAAACACACCAACCTTTTCGGCCTCCTTCCCAGTCTGCTGCTTCTACTCTGAAGTACACTCATCCTCCAGAACCGCCCTTCATCTGTGTGAATTCTTCTGTGGTTCTCTATTTACTCAAAGGTCAACATCTCATGTGGGCCCCCCCGATCCACCCCCCCCCCCATATAGTCTAATTGAAGCATTGTGTTTCCAGTGAGCGCAGATAGCTCCTCTGTCTGTGTCTTAAGATGGTAAAATACACTTAACCTTCAGATGGACTCTCCCCAGTTGGAAGGGCAGGCACTGTTTCAGGACTCAAATCTTTTTTCTCTATCAACTTAATTGTGTTTTTCAATTATTTGCCCAGATTTTCTGTCTCCTGACATTTGCTGTGAGGACAGTGTTTACCCCTGACTTTCCCCTCCTCCTATAGCACTACCGCTCTTTTCTTTAATACAACTGTTGGAGGTTTCAGAGGAATTTAAAGGCTTGTTTTTGGCTTGCGGCTGCGCTCAGAGTTACCTTTTGTTTGCGTGTTTTTTGGGTTATTTAATCCCCCGCCCCCCACCAAATTTAACTAAATCTTTTCTCCCACAGTATCTTACTGCCTGTCGTTGACGTTTTCTTCCTCCCTCCTTCGTTCTCACATCAGTTTCCTGCTGGTATTGATCCTCTCCCTCAGTCCCTGGTGATCAGGTTTTACCAGTCTCCCATTGATTACCAATGGAGGCAAAGTTGAGGTGCGTCATGGGAAGATTGTGAGGCTGCAGCCCAAGAGGGGAGAGATGGGAAGGTTGTTGGTTTGATTTCCTCAGCAGGGTTTCTAAAATCCAGACTGTATTGTTTTTTGGAAATAGATATATATGTGCAACAAGCTTTCACTTTATGTATATAATACTGTTTAAGCCCATATTATTTTTTCAGTATTTCAGTGTTCAAAAATTGCAATTGTAATTTATGATTTTAATAATTTGTAATTATTGCTTATTAGATTTCAATGCTATTGTATTATCAATTTTCATATACATCATATAAATGTTATAATACAGTCAGATGCATCACCAAACACTAACTGCAGTATTATGATTATAATGAACTCAGTGATGGAGACACCATGTCACAAATTGCAGCGTGTTGCATACCATTTGAGAGTAACTTTTTATTGATTTAACACACAATGCATTCACTGACCACATCTTTCCTAATTAATCAATTGTTTTCTTATTTAAACTCAAACACCAACAGTGTGGCCCATTTCACACATGTTCACATACAAGTTTAAAAACTGCGGAACTTGATTTAGGATTCAACAAAAACTGAACACCATCATTAGGGGAGAATTTATTACAGTATTGTTGTATTAGAGATTCATTATTTGGCACTAGGTGTACATACTAAACTGGCTACTGAGTTTACTTTATTTATGAGTGATGAGCAGTAAACAAACTATTTACAAGTGATTGTTAACACATTATAGCTCTAGCTATAGGCAGTATAACTTATGTTGCAGATATTGGCTTGTCTCAGGTAGAAGTATAAGATCTCTTTATAGGAAAAGTTAGAATTGTTGCCGAATACTGTATATTGATAAACTGTTAGAACATTATATTGTGTTATAAACCCTTTTAATACTTATAGTAATTTTATACTTATAGTAATTTCACCCGTTTTGGGAATTGCTTCAGTTTTATTTTATGTATTTTAGAATACTCAATGAAGTCTAAAAAGGAAGTCGACTCAAAACATTATGCAGTCGTTCTAAATTCTTTTCTTGTAGAACACTCCAAACAGACAAGAGGTATCATTATTGTTTTAAAAGAGGCTTTTGAGTTAAAGAAATTCCTGTCATTAGTGCTTTAAGGTCATTGTGTAATTGATATTGTTGTTGGGAGACTCTTCTTTGTTTAAATTGTCATCAAATTAAATACTGAACTTAACTGAGTAGCTTTTATTATCTGGATGACAAGTTAATTGGTTGAGAGCTGACCCCATTTGGTTGCGTGTGGGTGCATGCGCTACTATATTGATTATTGTTCCTCAAACAAAGAAAGCAGCCTTCCTTCCTTCCTTCCTTCCTTCCTTCCTTCCTGGGTGGATGGAGTTAAGAAGAATAAGTTCACTGGTTTGATTTTGTTCGTTCTTTCTTTCTTTCTTTCTTTCTTTCTTTCTTTCTTACTTTCTTGGTCGTCGTCCTTGTCTATTTTGCCTTTCCCTCCTTTTTATTCTTCCCTATGTCTTTTCCATTTATCCTGCTGCCTGGCCTCTGTTTCCCTTGTCCTTTGTTTGTACATGCCCTCTTATTTCTGCCTTCCATTTCTGTCTCTACTCTTGTTTTGTCCCCTTTTCCATTGTTCCTCTTATTTTCGTTCTTTATTTGTCTTAATTCTTTTCCTCCCTTTCTTACACCATCACTCCATGTGTTTTTTCTCTCTCCCCAAACCAGTGGTCACAGTTCTGTAGTACCAAAATCTTGGTAAATATGAAATATGTAGTTAAGATTATTTCAAACTCATATCAAAAATAAAATATACATGCAACTTAAATTGCAACAACATTGCATTATAGAAGATTTTGAGGTTATATTTTCTCACAAAGGTGAAAGAGTTCTTTCTGTTCTTCCTCTCTGCAGTAACATTTCAGTTTTTATGACACATCCATATTTTTACAGTGATTACATGGACTCCACAGGTTGTTGCATTACACCATCCTGCCCTTTTTTTAATAGATTCCTTCCTTTATAGATAATGTCATTTCAGCCAGAAAGCCTTTTTATCCTGATCCATCCATGGTTTTTATGAAGATTTAGCCGAGCTGAGGCGAGCAGCGAGGGGAGCTCATCCGTCCCCCTCTTTAGTTTATTGGGTTATGTTTGGGAGCAGGTTGGCCAACAAATAGGATTTAGATACAATGTCATTATAATAGATCTGCCGGTTGTGAAGGAAGCAGATCGATAGGCTTCAAAAATCAATCAGCCCGTCCGCATGGGTCGGAAGGCAGCAGGTACACACACACACAGGAAGTGATGCTATCCGTCGACTGTCCCTGGAAAACCTCCCATCTTGGCTGATGAAAGTTCAGGACATCTGCAAGTTTCTTTTAAGTCCTGTTTTATTTGGTATCTTTGGAAATCTCATAGAATTTAGAATATAAGTTCTAATTTTTGAATCTGTGAAAACATTCCAACATGCTTAAGCATTTAACTATTTTAAACATATCAATAAAACTAGAATACATTAACATTTCTGTGCTTCCTTTTAGTTTCTAACAGCTGTTAGTAGCTATATTCAGGCTGGTTTTGTCGTTTTTGTTACTTTAATTGTTTTTAGGGTTTTGGAATTTAAAAAAAAATGTATTACTTTGTCAGTTAGCTCAGTGCTAACTAATATTGGGAATGACCTTTCACATGCTTACAGAAATTAGCATTGCATTTTTTTTTTTAACAGTACTTCATTTAAGAAAATGCAACAGTATGCGAACACACTTGAATTTATTGTAATATTGTAATATAATATATTACTAAATAAAGGTAACTAGTAATATGTTATAAATTGCATTTTGAAAGTAACTTGCCCAACACTGATAGCAGTATAGGTAACAAAGATAGGAATTAAGGTTAATAAAGATAAATGATTAAGGTGAGATAACAATGAAATTTAGTATGAATATAGAAATGAAGACAAGGCAATCATAATAATGATATAATGTAACAAAAAAAGAAAATATGGAAGTATTTATATAATAAATCACAAAAGAAGGAAATCAGTCATAAATACTTAGAATATAGGGCCTGTAACTAGAGCACGTAAACACGGTAACATACACATCATATCCATACCCGCATATCTCCTTAAGGTCGGGCCGGGTGGCGACCGGGCAGCAAGGCACCAACAACCTGCAGACCGACCTGGAGCACACCTCTACTGCAGGCAGCCGATCAAAATAACTTATTAATGGTTTCAAATGGGAATAGAATCTATCTGAAGAACCCCTTATTGAAATCAGATTTGACCCATTTTGAGAAAGAACATGACATTGTGTATCTGGGGTTTGGGTGACAGGGTTAGAGAGAATTTCCAAAACAGGAGAATTCCTCTGCATGCAATTAAGGAGGTAAAGGCGATTACACTAGTTTGAACATTTGTTGTGATGCTATCTTCTGTTGATCTTGCAAAGATGGCTTTGTGAGGAGATGGTAACATGATACAGTCCCTTAAACCTAACGTGTCATTTACATCATAGAATTACTTCTGACTTAACAATGTAACCTCGATCTGCTTCTATGCAGCAGTCAAAACTTTGCGGGTAAAAGTTGCACCAGTGTGAACCGACCCATCGCCCGTCATCAGCAAAGAAGGCCTGATGGAACAGCCTGTTAATTGACTTTTGTAGTTGGTAGTGAACACGCTACCAGTGACACAATGAAATATATGTTCACATCACACATAGTATGCTTCTACAGCACTCTCTTATGTTGATACGCTAAGGAATAATTGCAATCCCAATCATTCATCATCTCTAACAGTTTAAAAGGGACTGCCAAAGGTGAACACCCCCATCTGTAATAACAAGGTTTATATACAATGTCTTGACTTTGTCCGTGAAACCCGCAGATAGCCCCTCCATCAGTCTAAATCAGTGCCTCTCTTTACTTTCTCTGTAAATCTCAACTTTTTAGTGATTCTGGTTGGGAGTCTATCTCTAATTCTGTTATCTACTGGCCCAGTCTGGCCTGGGGATGGATGCCATCTCTAATCCATTTATCAGAGCCGGCCGCTGGGCCTTCTTCCAAATGACAGCTGGCCTTTAGCAATCTCATTATAAAAAGCACCAGGATATAGTATGGAAATATGGGGGGAGGGGCTCTTAGGGTCTGAAAAATGGACCAAGGAACAAACACACAATGGGCATATTAGAACAGAATCATTTTTTAAATGTGTACATTTAGCCATTTTTTTTATCACACTTCGTTCGTTCAGTCAATTTCTAGAAAAATGGCAACGGTTACACTGTTGCACAACAGAAAGTGCTAAGGCCGGTAGCTTTATACACATAAGGATGCTTTTTTTATTTGCTCTCTTAACATTGTTCTGCCCTCACATCAGTTCATACGAGTGACTACACTACATGTGGTGTAAAGGTGTAAACTTTATGTTCTATCTTAACTATACATATGGCCACATACTGTATACGTGTCTAATTGGCCAGAATAAGAACGCATTTTGCACTAAAGCATTTTAGTTAAAGCAATTAACAAGTAGCAGTATGAGCTGACAAGCTCTACTTTCCATACTTAAACACATAGATGAATTGTATTTATGAAGAAAGCAAGGCAAAAGTTTTAGCATCTTCTTTGGCCCTCTACAACAACCATTCATTATTCGAACTGATCGGAGATCAGAGAACAGCCATACCATTGTATGTGTTGAAGTTTTGCATGTCAATTTTTCCTGACACTTACATAAAACAGGCAGAATGACACCTTCAGTGTAGCGTCAGTTTTATCAGCACAGTGAGCAGCTTTTCCCCAGCCCAGTCACACCTGCTGGGTAAAACTTATGCATGTGTCTTAGAGAGACGCATTAAAACTTTTTCAATATGTGGCTAGAATATGTCTTGGATTTCCATCAGAATCACTCCCTGATCACCATCATGAATAAGTGGAAAATGTATAGCAAATTAATTTATCAGTTTGCTAAGCATTATTTTACTGTTAAGTAGCAGTTCATTTTCATAAAAGGTTAGTAAATACGCCGTAGTTTGTCCACAAATATTATTTGGATTGCCATTAGAAAGTTAAGCTGATGTTTATAAACCACTATTTTATAAAAGTTTATAAAGCAATTCATTGTTTGTTAAAAGTGAAAAAAAACTATTAACTAAAGTTTATGTAACTATGAATTTACAACTTATTAATGATGGTTAAAAAGTGTTGCTTTTCCATCCAACTCAAATGCTTCTCAGTTGTATTTAGAATTATTTTTGAGATCAGATAGCCCACTGACCTGCCCAAGATGCATTAAGTGACAGACTGAATGAAGACAGCAGGGTCTAAGTAACAGTGTAATTCCACTACATTCAAGCTGAGATATATTTGAACCTACCACAATGTGAACTTCATAATATATTTCATTACATGCAATATTTTCTTCTATTTGGGAGCCAATCCTGCTGAAACAACACAGGTTTTCGATAGGATTTTTCTGAATCACTGTCTGAGTTTTTGAACATCAGTATAGGCTTAAGCCTGTAACTTTCCTCGAACCGTTATCACAATAGCCCTTTACCCTGAGCTGTCTTGCTCTAGACTTCAGTCATCAGTCTATCATTTAGGTTCATGTTGCGTTAACAAATCTAACACATGTGAAGAGAAAACTCCATGAAGATCAACAGGAAGTACACACAGCAAGTGAGTGCTTGTTCCCTGGCAATACAAATCCATAATAATGCTGTGCTCGCTCATCCAAGGAGAGAGAAAATAAGAAATAGAAATCAGAGGGTGGAGCCGGTGGGACTAGGGCACACACACACAGGCGCACACACATGTGTAAGCAAGCGCACACACGCACATGCACACACAGTTTTTATGTAGTCCTTATTGGGCCTTTGATCCAAGGTGTGTAAGGACTCTCATCTCCCACTGCGATACTCATACAGGCACACACACACACACACACACACACACTTATTGGTCACACACACACACACACACACACACACACACACACACACACACACACACACACACACACACACACACACACACTCTTGTATTCCTGCAGCAGTTCCCCACTGTGCAGACCCTGTTACACGCAAACACACAAAAGAGGTTATTTTGGGGTCGTCTTGGTGAACACAATGAACAGACACGCCCCTACACAGGCACGCGCACAGCACGCACACACACACACACACACACACACACACACACACACACACACACACACACACACACAACAAAAGAGTTTCCAGTTGCACGTGTCCAAAATCCTTCTAGAGGTCTGTGAACATGACCGCCTGTATGTGTGTGTGTTTGCACTGTGACTAAAGGCTTTCAGCTCGACAATGAGACGTGTGCCTGCCTCTGTGTGTGTGTGTGTGAGTAATGGTTAATACCGGGACAATAGAAGTGTGCCTGTTCAGTTGTTATCGGCTCACTGGAGACTCACAGGCCTGCTGTTTTTTTTAACCACCTTTCATCATGAAAAGGAAGAAAAAGAAAGGAATGAAAAGTAAAAAGAAAAAAAAAAGTCCCCCCACAGAAGAAGGGAATAGACCTCCAGTATCTCTAGATCTTTCAAAATAAACTGTAATGTTCTTCGTCTTTTTAAATTTAGTAATACACCAAAACCAACAAAGTGTACATTTATGATATATGCAGGACGCAGATTTGGAAATTTGTCGATGAGTAAATAAGGCAAATTAAAAATTTTCTGTAGTATAATTCACTATATTTAATGACTATGCCCATATATTGTTTGGGTCAAGGTGGTCAGTGTTCACTGTATGTCATTTAGCTTTTAGTCATTTGTAGCGGGGCCTTATGTCAAAATGTGGTTGTAAATGTTAATGTAGTGAATATTTTAATTCATGTTATTTTCAAATGGTGCACATTTTTTTATAAATCTGTAGAGGTGCATCAGCAGGGGCCCTAAAGGTACATTGTTTGAGATCTGCAACTGCTTTGGGGTCTGTTTCAATGGGTCTAAATGTATGTGATGTTGAGCATGAAAAGTCTTTCATGAACTTGGTAATAGTAGTTAGATCATGACTGGATTTCACTTTGGGGACATTTCAGGTGATAAACAATGCCCTGTAGCTTTATTCAGAGCTTTTTATCAGTAATTTGGGACTAACAAGAACGGGCCCCTATCTAAATGAATAGGGAGAGAGTTGTCAATTCAATTTCAGTGGTCTCTGGTACATAAAACCCTGCAGCCAGTGACTTTGGTGACTTTTCCCAAAATTAAGGTTTAAAACACGCTTCTTCCACAGTTTTTTTTTTACATCTATTACTATTGTGGACTTTTTCATGACACCAACTTCTTTAATGGCTCAATCCAAAATGCTGAGATGTGAGGCCATTAGGTCATCCCATCAGACCACTTGAACAATGCAGGTTTAATGTCTAAACATCATCTTTCTTGGTATTTCTGTGCCAGTGATATCCTCCTCTTCCATACTTACTAGTTCTGCCTGCAGCCACACCAAATCGGTTGAAACTGTCGTGAATCTGGCTGATATATATGCCAGTTTGGTTGCTTGAGTGGTTTGACTCCTCTTTTAGGTCTCTGCTTGAGTATAGAACTAAGCACATAACACAAATATGCAATGTCCCTTCTTAAGTCCTGAATCAACAAGGCTAAATCAATAAGAACCACCACAAGACACCAATGTTCATTGTCTCTTTCTATGTTTCTTCCAGGCTGTCTGTCCAACCTTCCACCAAACGCCAAGAAGATCTCCAACTCATACGAAGAACGCCGTAAACAGGCCACCGCCATCGTGCTGCTAGGAGTCATTGGGGCTGAGTTTGGCGCTGAGATAGAACCTCCAAAGGGTGCAGCACGCCCTAGAACCGGCGGACAGGCACCTGAAGGCTTTGGACTGACAAGCGGAGGGTCATCCAACTACTCACTGGCCAGACACACATGTAAGTACAGAGATTACACATCCATTGTCATATTTATATTTTACATAATCACAGTTGTATTTTGAGTAGTCCTAATTACACTGTGAACTGTCAGACCAGAATTCAAGATGTCTGAATTTCCAATCTTACACGTGATAATAATAATAATAATGCCAAAAAAACACATTTTCACTAATCAGAATGTAGTATAACAGAGCTAATAACCTTGCACAAACCTCAGTCAGACAAAGGATCAATGAGTACGACTAGACTTAAAATATTCAACTTAACAACCACTCTGCCAGTGCACCCTCCCTGCTACTAGGGGATGGAGAGGGAGAATGGCAGGTTAACAAGGATGTTGTGTTTTGGTCATTTTGCTAACAGAGAGCTGCCATCACCCTCTTAATGAGCGTAGTGGTTGTAAAATGGGGTTACAGCTGTTGTTTTTTTGTTGTAGTTGTCCTTGTTGTGATCTGAAGTCACTTCTGCTCAACCTATCACAATATTCAGTGGTTCGTCTTTTGGTCCAGGATCATGTTTTTTTCAAACTCAAAACTATACAACTGACAAAGTAGAAACTTCAGTGTTGGATTAGAGGTGAGGAGAGAGATGGAATTGATTTTCACCCACCAAGCTTGACACCTTAAGGAGCTTGGCACTGACTTCCACACACACACATCCACTCTCACTGAGCCCAGCCTTTGCCACGCTGTCCCTGCAGCGTTGGACCTTGGTGGGCATCAAACCTGCACTAAGCAGAGCTGCTCTTCCATCCCGCTGCTCCCGAACTCTGATTGGCTGCCCCTGGGGGGTGTCCGCCCAGCGACAGACCCTGTACTCTCATTGATAGGCTGTGGAGCGTGATGCTGTTTAGTTGGACCTGTACACAGCGGTCAGCTCACCTGTGTGAATCACACACACACACACACACACACACACACACACACACACACATACACATACAGAAACACCGGAGAACCCCAAACCAGTGTTGAAAAATGGAAAAATGAAAACAACTCAAGATTTAATTGATCTCTTCAAACATTTTTCCAACCCCTGACTCATTTGGACTTGTATGTAAGTGTGACTCATTTTTTTTAGTTAAGTAAATCAATCAAACTTCTCAAAGTAGTCAGTGTATAATGTTCTCCTAACACCAAGGACTTATACTGGAACTTTTTTGTCGGAAAAGGGTAACGAACCACAGTTTGGGTCACAGTCAAAGTCTCACACTTTGTTGACTCATTCCTCCATTTTGAGCTTCTCTTTACTCGGATTTTGAGGCTGTAGCTTCATGCTTATCCTCCCTTTATAAGCCCTTTTTACACAGAGATCCCGCAAAACTGATACAACAAAAGCTTTACACCCTGAAGCAAAAAACAGTGGTAAGATGTTGCCCAAGTGTGTTATTTCAGATTGCATACTAACGTTCTGAAAGCAAAGGTGCTGGGCATGACATGTATCATGTCAGTGCAACTTCCATTTACCAACATGGTAAGGATCTCCTGGACCTTGTTCCCTTCACAATTTGCAGTTTCTGATCTTATTCTTTGAGTTAGTTCCCAACTGTTATCAGATTTTGAAATCTCCCTGTTGCAGATAACAAGTTGTCTTATAAGTTAGGTCCTGTCTCATTCATTGGCTCATTGATTCACTATTTTTACGTAGGCGTTGACTTGGCTCTGTGACTACATATATGTTGAGGCGTAGTGGCAGAACAACAATGAACTTCCAAATCCAACTTTGTACATTTTTATACAGAACAGCAAGGTGGAATAACAGCTCAGCATTCCAGTTTATCTGATATATCCATGTTGGTGTTGCTCGCTAGAAC
>CAEMYA010000029.1:1659665-1686433 GCA_903131615.1 Diplodus sargus
CCACAGTTTGGGTCACAGTCAAAGTCTCACACTTTGTTCACTCATTCCTCCATTTTGAGCTTCTCCTTACTAGGATTTTGAGGCTGTAACTTCATGTTTATCCTCCCTTTATAAGCCCTTTTTACACAGAGATCCCATAATACTGATACAACAAAAGCTTTACACCCTGAAGCAAAAAACAGTGAGATGTTGCCCAAGTGTGTTAATTCAGATTGCATACTAACGTTCTGAAAGCAAAGGTGCTGGGCATGACATGTATCATGTCAGTGCAACATCCATTTACCAACATGGTAAGGATCTCCTGGATCTCGTTCCCTTCATAATTTGCAGTTTCTGATCTTATTCTTTGAGTTAGTTCCCAACTGTTACCAGATTTTGAAATCTCCCTGTTGCAGGGAGAAGGACAAGTTATCTTTTAGGTTAAGTTAGGTCCTGTCTCATTCATTGGCTCATTGATTCACTATTTTTACGTAGGCGTTGACTTGGCTCTGTGACTACATATATGTTGAGGCTTAGTGGCAGAACAACAATGAACTTCCCAATCCATCTTTGTACATTTTATACAGAACAGCAAGCTGGAATAACAGCTCAGCATTCCAGTTTATCTGATATATCCATGTTGGTGTTGCTCGCTAGAACATCATAAAGGACCATCATTTCAACTTACCAAAAAGCACTGAAGTCAGTTGATGGAGCAAGCTGTTTTAGCTAAACATGTTAATGGGACTCCATTTCCAAATTAAAATGAGCTACTATTGCTCTCTCTTAGGGCAGTTGTGCCAGTGCACAGCTCCAATGGCAGTGGAGAGAGGGACTTAGACGAGAAACTCAAGAAAGTGCAAAAGTTCACACTGGTTGTGCAAAATCAAAGCCCACTAACATATGGCCAAGGGAAAAGTGATAAGTACGTGTAAATACCCACAAATTGTTACATTTAACATTTATGTACAGGACTCGCACTCAGGAGACTGAGGATCGTGTCCCATTTGTTAGTCTGCTGTTTATTATTTACAAGTTCACATGTTATTTTCTTTGCAGTTCTCTGTCATTGTCTCAGCAACCATACTTGGTTAGGTTAAAGAAAACATTGGGTTCAAATAAGATTAGATAGATTCTTATTTTAGGAATAGATTCTTCCAGAATGTTGACCACATGTTTCAAAGGATAGCCTCTTGCCTTGTGTGTATTTTTCTGGCCTTTTTCCCTGAGTTGCTAAGCTATCACATTACAAAAACATGGTTGGTCATTTGCAGTAATGGTCCTGGAGCAATATGAATAATGATTTTCCAGGAGCAGCAACAACGCAGCATGATCGTGCCCACATTCTAACCTTGAACTAGTAGTATAAAAACGGCTATTCTCATTTTAATATAAACATAGGTCATATTTAGTTAGGCATTTGATCAAATGACTGATGCACTTGATGTGACGTCAATTCTCTTGGAGGACTGTCAGGACAGCTCCTATGACTGACCCCACAGTGAGACTGAACCCTTTTAAACATGTTATTACTTAGTAAAATTAAATTAAAGATGACTGTAAAAAGCGTGAGGTGGCGGGCATTTATGCTGGTTTCATTCCCGCCTCTTCATCCGTGTTGTCCTCCTCTTCCTCTCGCTCTTTTTCCAGCTCTCATTCAGTCTGTTGTTTTTCTCCCTCCTTCCCCTCACCATCTCCCCCTTCTCTCTGTTATGAAATTGAAAGATGGATTGGTGTTGTTGGCGTACAGCACTGCGTGTGTGATGAATGAGAGCTGTCCTCCCAGAGAGAGAGGGAGGGTACAGTAGTCTATACAGCAGAGTATAGATTGATGTTTTCATATGGCGAGGGGGGAAATGTAGGGAAGATGGAGGGGGAGATTGAGCTTAAGGAAAGAAGGAAGGAAGGAAGGAAGGAGGGAAGGAAGGACAAATGATGACAGAGGGAAGGGAGGATTTGGTTGGACAAGATAAAAGAGACAAACTGTTCATCAGTGTACGATCTCTGGACAATAACCCTTGCAGTAAATGTCAAAATACCTCCAGTCTCTTCTGAAGCCCCATTCACTGTAAACGATGGCATTTTAAAGAATTTCATGAAAGCTGATTGGCAATTGAGTTTTATTTAATATCATAGAAAATTGAACAAGGACATGCAGGTGACCGAAACTCTGTCTCTGCTGTGGATCAGCCCAACCAATCTTTTAATTTTTGATCTGTGAAACATCAAGCCTTTTTTCTGTGTATAAAATAATCTGAGAGGAAACGGCAGAATTTCGTGAATAAGCGTAAAAAATACATCATTGAGGTCAGTGGAAATAAACTTAGTGACTACATAGTGGTACCTCAAGTATGTGATTTAAGCACACACTAAGGCTTCTGCTTCATTGGAGAGAAAAAAACATCAGATCCATGCAGGGCCGGAGTGGGACTCATTTTCAGCCCTGGAGTTTCATGCCTCAGACTGGCCCACTTTAGATCACAACCTATTATATTAAAATAATGTAATTATAACTTTACATGTTAAGCCTACAATAGCGCACTGTTCTCTAAAGCTTTGTAATTCCATGTATTTTTTCTGAAATAATTCCAATTCAGTGCAAGTAATGGTTGCTTCACAATGTGGATTTATTTTAACGTGAGTGCACATCTCTACCATTATTCTTTTTATTACATCATCCTTTTCAACAAATTCAAAAAATGAATAAATAAGATATTAGATATTAAATTTGAAAATACTACTTATTCCATACTACTTTCATCCTATTCACTTTTAATTGTGTGCTTTGTTTGCTATCTTACTTTTAATGATAAAAAGTATATCGGGCCACTGCTATCATTTGGGCATAGAAAGTGGTTATATTGGAACTGATGCTTGCTTGATCACACACTAGCTCACCTGTTGCTTCCATGACAGAAGCTGTCCCTTCCTCACCACTGGGTCCTGGTTCTGCCACTGACACTAAATCACATTTTAAAAATGGTCATAATTCTCAACACAAATCTCCCCATTTCATTATTGTAGTGCTGAGTGTCTATCATCTATCAATCTATCATCATCAGATATCTCAGGGCATTTTTCATATAGAGCAGGTCTACACCATACTCTTCATTATATTAATTCTAATAATATTCACTCAATGAACAATCCTACCTGCCCACTCTGGACCTGTGGTGGGCTCATGGCTGGTGCTTGGTGCTGCATCTTATATCTGAGGGGCTACAAGACAAAGTTTCCCAGTTATGTGGTGTTGTATCATACTATTATTTAAATTATGTAACGTCAGGTTAGGCGGGCTATATGTTACAACGCCACGCAATTCATTGACTCGATAGGCTAAATAATTAACTTGAACAGTGCAGGTAAAGTTGCATTTTGTTCAACATCTTACCTTCTTACCCGTTTCATCATCTTCGTTGGTCGTTTCAGACTGCAAGCTCTTTTTATTGAAAAAGCTGCCGATTTTTGCAAATTTGGCTGCATCTGTCTCCAGTGCTTTTCTCTTTTTGATTCTCGCTTTTCCTGCGCCACCCTTGCTCTTTTTATTTTCCATTTTACAAACACCCTTGCACTTCTGGGGCTGGAGCCAGGCTACAAACATCACTGACAGTGTGCAGCGTACACAGACATGTTACGTCAGGCTGCAAAAAAAAAGGACACAGCCGAGGGACAGCGGTAACAGCATACACATAATACCCACTCAGTGCCATGACAGAACACCGGCCCAAAATAAATAAATAAATAAAAATAATAATTGAACACCGGCCCTCGCGGCCCAAAAGTCAGACCGGCCCACCGGGAATTGACCCGGTACTTTCGATTAGCCACTCCGGGCCTGGATCCATGTAGAGTGATGAGGAGATTGTAACCCTCCTCAAATGAATCCAGAAAACAAACAGAAATGTAGTATGTCCTTCTCCATTGATGCTATTAATTAGAAGTTTCTCCCTGGGCTCCTTAATTACGTTATCATGTTGTGCCCTCTTCTTTTGAAATGGTTGAATAATTCATGACTGGAGAATCAGCACCACCTGCTGTTAATCTTGATGAAACAACTCCTAATATTTCAACAATAGGGCATTCCTGGCGTATTGTTTTGCCAATTATCTGGAAATCTGCTGGATAGAAACTTGGTCACTGACATTGTGGGACAGATGACATGGCTGATACGTTTCTCAACATGTACTTTGAAGTAACCAATTACCTTGTTGTTACCAACTAAACAAATAAGCTAAAACATTAAGTAATTAGTTAAAAGTTTTACTCCCAAATTTAGCATTTTTCAAGAAATGTCTCAATTTGGTGATATTTGCTGGCAATATCTTGTGATGTTGACTTCTTCTTTTGGGTTTTATGATGCAAGTTTTTGTCCATAGCAGTGGTTAAAGACTTTTTAGTGTCGGTATCAGTATTTTGATACGCTTTTGTATGCTTGCTAATGATGAGCTAGTTATCATACATGATAATAGTTAATATAGCTAAATCTTTGGCGGACAGTTTTTTAATGATTATTAACTTCTTAAACAGTTAAGTACTACATCTCATCTCATCCCTGAGGGTCGCGGGGATGTAACTGCTTTATCCCCTTTTTCAAGGGGTCCACGTGAGGACTTGAGCACATGCCAGAAAATGGCATATTGAAGTGTCATTGAAGTGCCTCACAATTGAGGCAGTGCTTGAAGCAGCGTGAAGTAGTGATTGCTTGCAGGGTCTTCGTTCGTAGTTGGCGAACTACTATATGTGGCAATTTAACTGCCAACGTCCGAGTTAGCCAAGAACATGTTTGTGCTAGACAGAACAATAGACAGCTGAACCAGCCAGCTTGATATTTTCCCTATTTGTTAGTGGCGGACTTTTAAACAGATATTCTTGATTTATGCAGAGGTTGTTGACGAACACTTTTACCAGTATTTTCAAATTCCATTTTTATCATGTATGTAGATATTTACAATAGCCACAGCACCTCTCCCTCTTTCTCACTACCGGGCTCTCATTCTTTCCCCTTCTGTATGGCTTTTTTTTCCTCCTCTCTCCCTCTCTTTGCAGCCAGTCTGATCTGGCTCTCATCCACTAACCAAGTCCCCAACATTGATTTACCATCACCTCTCATTTAAGCTCAATAAGGGGAAGAGAGTAAGAAAGGAGGGGTAGGCAGGGCAAATGGAGGAAAGAAAGTAGAAAGCCTGTTAGTGGTCGACTCGGCCTGGTAAACTTTAGACGTCACCAATCTGTCACTATTTCACACTCCCTCCTTCCCTCCTTCCCTTATTCCTGCATCCTGCCTCCCCCCTTTGCTCTAATCACCATCTCAGTGTTAATGTGACATGTTTACTGCTCTAACTAACAGCTCATTATGGCCAACTGAAGCTTTGTCAATAGCTATTGGTTCATTTGGGTACGGGCCTGCCTTTAAACAAAGATGTCCGCTGTGATAAATGGACCTGAGTTTGGACCTCTCTCACTTCCTGCTCCCTACCTAGATGGGAGGGCCTGTAAATCTTAAATCTCGATCCAGACAATTAAGGCACTGATTGTTAATGGCTATCTTTTAATTGTCCAGGGGGAAAAAAATTCAGATTACTCCTCTATCAGGTTCATAGTAAAGACACACACATCACACGCACCTGCCCACCCACAGTCCCTGTCACTGCCCACAGTGTTGAACTTTGACCTCACGACCTCTGAGGCCTGTTCTGTGTTGGGGACGTTCACTGTGAAGAGCATGTGCACACATATTAACAATGTCAGGGGTTTGAATTTGACTGCTGAACTTTTGCCCTACGACCGCTAAATCATACTACCCCCCCCCCACTCCTCCATCCTCCCACACAGTCATCTATCCACTTTGCTTATTGATTATTAGTTTATTTTAAGATAATGGCAACAGTTAAATTTGCAAATTGCTTTCAGCATATTTTATACAACACAGGCAGAGCTTACAGTGTCTTTTTTTTTAATTTTTGTTTTTATTTAGATCAGTGAACATATTTGTTAGCATAAGCTGGTGTTTTTCTGTGTTATTCTAACTGTCTGTCAATACTTTCTGACCTCCCTACCCCATCTGTGGCTCCAAGTCCATAGGCTCTTACTGATGTTGTTAATATTTTTTAAATGACTATTTTAATTTTTTTTAAAATTATTTCCCCTATTCACAGTGAGTACTAGTAATTTATAATCGAAAATTCCCTAAATAAAAATAATACAATGTGATACGAGTTCATTATAATAGCAAAACGACACATACAGTCCCCTCCAAAACTATTGGAACAGCGAGACCAATTCCTTTCTTTTAGCTGTACACTGAACACTTTTGGGTTTCTTATTGGCTTTGACTCCAAAAGATGAATATGAGACAGGAGATGGGTATGTCAGCATTCATTTCCAGGTGTTCACATCTAGATCTGTTACAAAACTTAGAAGATAGCATCAATTGTAACAAAACGCCAGATTTTTAGGTGAACAAAATTATAAGAACAGATAGACTAAAAATAGATTAGACTGAATAATACTTCTACTACAGCTTCTAACGGAATCTCCGTGGTTAGGAGCTTTGTTTCTCTCCTGAGTCCTTGTTTGTACTTTCAGACGGTGAGCTCGAGCTCTTTTGGTTTCAAAACAACGCTGAGCAACTTTCATAGGATTGAGCAGGGATCCGCCCCCAGGGTTTGTACAGCAACAACAAGCCCTTGATTAGACCACATCACAAATTCCTTCCTTATTTAAAGGAAATAAATATATAGATATTTAAATTCTACCTTCAAGTGGGTAGTTATGTTGTAATGGAGATGCAAATCCCTGACATGGTGGGCTGACGTGACCAAACCAAGCCATGTCCAATAACAAACAGTCATTACACAACAGAAAAGGATGGAAGAGGGTTAGGTTTATCCCTGGGAATCAAAAGTCTGAGGTTGTCAGAAACTTTGTTGCTGCACCAAACATGCAGCCCATCAGTGTTGATGTTATTACAGTAATAAGGGGAGTGTTCATCCTGCCAAAGTTAAAATACAAAACCAAAGTGTATGTGATAGTAATAAGAACCACGCTGGTACTCATTTGAAGAAAATTAGGTGGGAAAAGCATAAAGGAATAATATACAGAGAGAGTCATTGATTTCTGTCGGTGTTCTTGATGATTTGTTATAATTACTAACAGGAGGTCAGAGTTCATTCAACCCTGCATCACTGCTGATATTCATAATCCACTGTTTGTATGTATATTGATGTATTTAACAAAAACATGATTGATTTCAGCTCTTGCCGGTGTTTGCTGATCACCAGCTGAGGGTCAGGGTTCACTGTCCTGTCACTGATTCAGTCACAACACACCTACTGTGCATGGTTGACTCCAAGAGACATAAAATAACTGCTAACAGCGTTAGCGCAGATGTCCATCTCTTACACTTAACGTCACCCATAACGAAGTAGCATAACAATACTAATACAGTTAGTGCGCTATCTGTCGCTGCCTGTATATATTATAACAGTTGTACCCAGCAATGCTAACATGTTTAGCCTCTAGCTAGAGCTTTCATAGCCTCATTCCTGTGTGTGTAGATATAAACCAATAAAGAAGGAGGTTTGCCATTTAAGGCGGGCTGATGATGAAATGCCAGGAGATCTAGATGATGAGATTAGCTGTGTGTGTCTGGAGACAGGAGGACCTTTAGAGCCACCACAGGATTATAAATACTTAAAGTAAATGATCTGTTTTATATTATATGTTTCTTCTTATTACGATTGTTCAACATTTACAAAAAATACATGAACTGTATTGATCTTTGAGTGGACTCGAACAGTAGAAGAAGAAAGAAGCTTCCCTGATGCTAATGCAGATAGAATTTTCTGCTCCATTAATAAGACGCATGAATAGGTTTACAAACCCGAAATTATATGGTAGCTGATTTCTAAACGAAATTAAAAGAGCCATCGCAAAAAGAGATGCATGTTATTTTTTTGTCACCCTTTCCAAAACCAGATACCAGATGTTTAATGTGCCTCTCACTGTCTTGATTTTCCTCTGACTTTATCTTTTTGAAGCACTTTGCAAAGAATCTGCTAAAAGCTCTGGACCTCAGGCCCCAGTGGGTGAGACGGGCAGATAGAGACAGACAGAAACCTGGGGGGAAGGGGGGTGTATGTGTGTGTATGTGGGGGAGGGGTGTTATTGAGGGATGGGGATATTTTCTAGAGTCTTAATGGTCAGCCTGTCCCCACAGAGACTGGCTCAAATGTCAGGTCAGCTATGAAGTGACCTCCATCCTGCCCGCTGTCTTTATCCCCTCAGTGTGTGTGTGTGTGTGTGTGTGTGTGTGTGTGTGTGTGTGTGTGTGTGTGTGTGTGTGTGTGTGTGTGTGTGTGTGTGTGTGTGTGTGTGTGTGTGTGTGTGTGTGTGGGTGTGTGTGTGAGTGAGTGTGTGAGATTCTTCATGGACATTGCTTTGTTTCAAATAGCGTCCATGTTGTGGCTGTGGTGGGCGTGGCTCTCAACCGTCACTTCCACATTGAAGTCATGTAGTCCTGACGTGGTCATGGGGCTTTAATCATAGTGTGTTAAAGGTGTTGAGAATGCAGATGAGCTGTTCAGCTACCTGTGGTACATTCCCATCATAATTCTCTTTTTATTCATCCCTGAAACAAAAAGGAAGGAAAGAAATAGTGAAATTAGTGCTGATTAAGTCAGATGAAATGCGTTGTTGCATTGTTCAAGGTTCAACTTCCTTAGAGTAATCGAACATCGAACTTCTGCTGTTTTCAGACAGCCCCTCCCCCACACACTATTGTACTTCACTGAGTTTCTACTGTTTCCACTTTTTGCAGGTAAGGCGTTGACCTTCCTGCTGCTGCAGCCCCCCAGCCCTAAGCTGCCTCCCCACAGCACCATCCGCCGCACCGCCATTGATCTGATTGGCCGAGGCTTCACCGTCTGGGAGCCATATATGGACGTGTCAGCAGTGCTCATGGGATTGCTGGAGCTCTGTGCCGACGCCGAAAAGCAGCTTGCCAAGTGAGTCAACTGGCACAAACACACACAAAGTAAAATGTTGCTGTTATTGATACCTGACAAACATGTGATCTGTTTCATTTCTTGAAATAGATCATTTCAAATAAACTGTTTTCCTGAATATATAAAAAAACAAAACAATAGGAGCACCTATGGAAATACATAAGCAGGGTTCAACATAAAATAATTTCCCCATTGGCCTTCTTGGCCAGACTATCAGAGTTTTACTGGCCCTTTGCTCGTTTATTTTCACTGGCCCAGCAGTCAAAAAATGAAAAAAAAAAGGGGGCTTTTCCATAATTTTGGCCATTTGCTAGCCAGTCAACTTGCCCTGCAGAGGCTTCCACTGGCATCGGGCCATGCGTTACGTCTGACCCTGATGTGTTATGAGAAATCAAAAATGTTGTCGGTAGAAGTAAACCTTTGACTTATTCTTAACTGCTTTTGCTAAGAAGTAGTGCATGTCCAAGAGAAAAGGCGTGACTGCTTCAAACCTAGGTTGAAATGAGGTCATTGAATGCCACTCAAGCAATAGATCTAAAATGACTTGAGACGTGACATTAGAATGACTTTGACACGATGCCTGAACAAGACTCAGGTCTGTAATAGAAAGGTAAATGTTAGGACCCTGACACACCATGTCTAGGCTGTCAGTAAGCAACTGTGGCCCCAGTATTTTTTTCTGCGCATCCTGCACCTTGGACATTATTCAGCCCTTCTCAGCTGCTTTTCAGCAGGGATCAGCAGTGTAGCCTGTCGGTTGGAGAAATCCCCCTGATTGGCTGTTCAGCTAAGCAAATCAGTGCACAAGAAGTGAAAAATAATAAGGAAAGTAAAAGACTCTGCTTTAACAGCCCGTATGTCTGCACTGAATCTTCTGCTTCTCCCTTTTATAATAATGAATACAGACTATAGCTACCTGCTGGTATGGAGAGTTATTACCTTTCATCTAGGCGCAGAACTTAGAAGCTAATTGGCTGTCCGCTGAAGTCTTTGCAGTGTGTTCAAGTGCAGGCTTTGTCCGAGACACAGGAAAACCTTCTTCGCTGCTAGTTCCTTGATGTCTGTTTGGTGTTAACACTGGTCTGTCTCTCTAATGGTTGGCATGCTGAGACCTAAAAGCCTTGACTCGCCCCAAAAAACTTAACAAGCTCTGTATACATAAAAACAAAGCTGACTTATAGATTTAAGTGATGCAGAAAGATATCTGTTCATAGAAATATTGCACTCACACACATACAGAAACCCCCAGGCATCATGGGGCTAACACACTGAGTTATGGAAACCAGGTTGTAATCTGATTGCAGGACATTATGATGATGTAACGATGTCTGTGTTGCTCTGACATGTGAGTCTTTTGTCTGTGTGCATGTGTGTTTGACTGTGCTCATGTGACATCATGATCCTGCCACACGGCTGCTAGAGTGCTGCTTAAAAACGTCCACCCAGAAAACTAGTATTGTGATTGTCATCCAATTTCCTGCTCATCAGAGGGTGAACTGTTTAGATTTCAGAAGTATTTCTTACTTCTTATCCCTTTCATCATCTGGTGACTCTCCTGATGTGTTTATCTGATCTTGTCTAACTGTTACTGCTAACAAAGTCCTACTCTCTGAGATGACTCAGTCACAAGTTGGTGTTGATCACAGAGGTTGACAGCAGCAGAGTCCGCTTTACTTCCCTCACTATCAACATGACCACCAACAGAGAGGAGGTCAGAGGTTCCTTTATACAGTTGTAGTGGTGGTTGTGGTTAAGTGAATGCAGCATTTTGTATTAGTGAAGGTCAGAGATCCTACAGAGAAGGTTATTTAGTGGCATCATCTCATGCATGGTACAAAGCTGTGTCTCTGTGTGTGTGTGTTTGTGTGTGTGTGTGTGTGTGTGTGTGTGTGTGTGTGTGTGTGTGTGTGTGTGTGTGTGTGTCTTCCTCCCTGCTGAAATCCAACTGGCCAACGTGAGTTGATCCTATTAAGGCTGAAACTCGAGCTTGGTCAGTCTAGTTAAATGAGTATAGATATGTCTGCTGCTGCTGTGTGCGCGCGCGCATGTGTGTGTATGTAGAAGAGAAAACAACACAGTTCAATTTTAGTAGAATAGGAAGTGAAGAGAACATGAACAGTGAGTCAGAAACAAAGACTCAACACAAGATCACGAAGTCGTGGTGGACATACAGTTTACACCTCGCTGGCCATTAGATTACGTATAAGGCGACCTGAAATATCACAACTGTTACTGCTTCTACTGCTAATAATAGTTATAATGTCGAAAGTGATTGTTGTACAAATAGTTTTGAGCAGTGGTCAAATTCAAGTTCTTTTTTGATAATGTGGACAAACACTGGGATTAAAAATGTTTTGTTAAGTTAGTTGATTATAATGCCAGGCAGACATTTATTGGGCTTTGTGCCAAACAAACATGATAACTTGCTTCTGTAGTACAAGATCTGCAGCCTTACGTATATTGCTGGTTTTGTCACAGGTTCTTACCTTTATCGCAAACTGCAGCTTCTGTGATTAAGATATTGCACATGGCCAAATTTGTGATTTTGATAATATGGCGATTTCTTTGCATTCTGGTTGAATACATCCAAAGCCAATTGCATGTTTCTGGTGCTGGGCTCCACAAACAAGTGAGCATCCCTCCTGAAATTTAAAACATCCCGGTCTGCAACCATACCATCTCTGCACAGCTTCTAGTTGAAGGTTGGCTCTTTGGTCTGTCACATCCTTTTCTGCCCTCTCCCAAAACACACTGTAAATCTGATCCGCACTGTATTTATAAAGACAAGATGAACAAGAAAGGATGAAGAAAACAGCACTGGAGCGGTACAGTGGGTGACACACAGTCACTATAAAAAATTTAACTATTTCTATCAAAGACACAAGTTCAGCTTCTCCTGCTCTTTCTTCAGACAAACACACAGACACACAAGCACAACACGCACACACCCTTCTATTTCCATGCAGCTGACTTTGAGTGAGGCTCTTTGTCGATTATACACCCAACCAGTCGTCAATACACTCCTTGCAGAGCTGTGTGTGTGTGTGATAATCCCCTTTCAATAGGCAGGGATTTGAAAAAGCTCCTGGTGTTGATGACTTACACATTTTATACTTTCAGGCACACAAGCTGGAAAAAAAATAGAAATTGTACCTTTTCCAACCTGCAGCCTGTGTTTTGTGTGTGTGTCTTTCACCTGCAACACAGGGTTTTCAGGAGGTGCCTCGTAATCTACTTCTAGTGGCAGATGGGCTTGTTTGGTGTGTTTATATACAAATTTGACTTTTATGTGATAAAATTACTTTTTTAAACCAGGCCCCTCTTAAAAAAAACCCCTCAAAGTTAGGTTATCTCGAACAGATTAATACACAATGAACCGGGAGCTGTTTGTCCTCCTAGGATCATGGCCCTGGAGTAGATGCCGTAACTCGCACTATAGCCACAAATGCTGCACAGAGGTACTGAGCAGGTTGATGAATAACTGCTTGTCAAGAAATAGTCCCAGAATGTAAAAACATCCTAACTTGTCATTGTTACATTTCTGCATAAAAACAAACAAGATGCAATGTGTAAATGAGTCAGTTTGGGTGTTGATTGGTTGCTGTACATCCTACTAACTCTGTATGGAAGTGATATGATTACTATCATTGTTGTATGACCTGACTCAGATAAAACCTTGCAGAGAATGATTGGCATACAAAACGTTTTAATATCTATTTTGACAGTCGGTCATAAGCGAAAAAGAACAACTAAAGAAACCTAGGAACAAATAACAATTCCTTTAAAAACTGTTAAAGTGCTGGCACTTTTAAAATAGAACAGATTAAAACTATAGTGCAACAATGACTCAAATAAACCTAGAAATACATCATTCTAGTAACGGATCTTGTTTGCCTGCAGCAGTTGATGGCGATACTGTGTTCACCCAGTGTGCTGACTCAGCAAAGACATGGGGCATGTCAGAGGTCCTAATGTCAGTAGTAATGCTGATCGCCTGCACGTCTTTAAGCCTACGTAAAATGTGTTCACCCCCCCGCAGTTTCATCGAGCTCTGTCGTGTGATGGATCTTCAAATGTTTAAGGTTGCTGGTGTTGAAACTGGTAACACTCATGCCACCCCTTTGAAATTACAGCCCTGCATACTGAACGTGTTGCCGTTTTACTGGTGTGGTTATCCAGAGTAAAATATTACCAAATATGTAAGAAGTTGCGAACTTCCTTTGTATGCTTTTAGAGCAGCAAAGAAGAATTGGAGTATAAGTAATAAGTGTGTAACGTTATGCAGAGCTAACAGAGCTAACTGGCAAGAAGCAGGGTTCTGTTTCTAATTTACGTGGTATTGGATTGGTTCACAGACTTACGTAGTTGCCGATACTGATACCTGCATTTATGGTGGTATCAGTGGTATTTCCGATACTGGTATCAGAATCAGTACAATCAGAACACTACTTTGGACAGAGCAAGGTTAGCGGCTTTCCCCTGCTTCCAGTCTATACAGTCTATATGCTAAGCAAGGATAACCATGTCCTGACAGGCATGAAATCTTCTGACTGGTCCACTCATCTCATTCTAAGAAAATGTTTCTTTGACTCTTCTCACTCACTCCTAATTACTATTACTTCTAAGTTTGATTGAATTTTTTTTCTCGAAAATTAAGGGTTAAAACATACTTTATGTCCATTTTTAGTGAAAATTGAAAAATGGAAACATGCAAAGAAAACTGCAGATAAATGCCTCTGATATTTTCAAAACTTTCATCAATGAAGAGTGTAACATCAAATGTCCTTCAGTGAACTGGAATTTAAAGGCCTCTTGCTGACCTGTCAATGTTTCCCTCTCTGTTCTCATTTGATCAAAATGTGTGATGTGTCGGTAATCGCCACTGCAGAGATAAATGCATCTTTTAATATGTTTATATGAGATAGAGAATATAGTATTTATTTGACATGCTGGGGTAAATACATCTATTTTTTGGTCACAGTGTGTTTTTGAAAGGTTGCATTTGTCATGCAGAGGTGAATCAATGTTTCTGGAATCTGGGTGTGTTTGTGTCGTATGGAGATAAGTACGTGCTGTTGTCACCATGGATGTTGACTCAGGAACTCAACAGGATGTTTCAACACAGATAAATATAAAAAGAAAACTACAGGTCACTTCTCAGAAATAAACTAGCATCGTCTCATTTGAGCCGTGTGTGTCTTTGGGTGTCCAACCTACCATTAAATGCACCTTATGGTTGTTATTAGACACTGAAAGGTTTTATTTGATAACAACAAACGTCAGAGACTCATAAATATCAATCAATATTGAAGATATGCAGAAGGTCTGTGATCTGTCTCACAGTCCATAAACTAGTTGTTTAATCTTGAGACTGAAAGAAAAACAGTCATCCATTAAAAGTTCTAATGAATTCACTGAATAGAACGGACAGTCCGTCTTTCAGTGACCGAGTCAATTAGTTTTTATAACAGACTTTGGCGAGTGACACAAAAGTGAGATTAATGCTTTATCAGAAGGGTTTTTGAACACTATTTTTCAGGAAGAAGACTTCAAGGATTACTATGAGACCTTCTGGGACTGTGACCTGCACAGGGCTAGTGGTTCCTGTTAACAAATCACCGCCTCTTCCTTTCTCAAAAAATCACTGGCCAATCAATGTCGTGTGTTCATTTGTGGTGGAAAGAGTACTGAAAATCTGTACTCATGTATGAGTACAATCACATTTCTGAAAGTGAGTAAAATTACACACTTACAATACCGCAAATGACTTAATTACAGTAGTTTGAGTACCTGTAATGAGTTACTTCCACCCCTTGTATTTATAAAGAGGAGAAGGCAAGAAATCAAGCAGTAGCTACATGCAGACTTTAACAGCGACCTTGCTGTGTGCTTGGTTTAGATTTCTTCACAGCACCCAATTCAGTCCCAAAGAGCAAAAACAACTCCTGCAAGGACAGTTTGGGCAAAAATAATCATCATTGTTACACACCAACTGACACAGTGATGTTGATCCAACTCCTGACAGGGATCTCTCTGAACTGGTCAACACGTAACAGCTGACAACAACCCTCCTCCTGACCAGGGATTGACCCAAGTGAAATGCTGCCCCATTTTGGCATTTCTGTCTGGAATGGATAAATGAATGAAGTAATTTTTTCCGACTCAACGAAGTGAGGATGTGTATATGAACAGGAGAAGAGATTAAGTTTATCTTGATTATTGGATGTAACTGGGTATAGTTGTAAGGCCTATTAGTGACATGTACAGAACTACACTGCAGACTGGAGTCAGACAATAGCCTCAAATGAATGAGTCGACCCACATTGTATCTATGTCTGCTGTCTGGAAGGAGTATAAATGAGCCCACCAAGTCAGTAAGCTGTTTCTGAAATTAGTCAGTTAACCAGTCAGGCAATAAATCAGCCTGCAAGCCTGTCAGTCAGTAAACCATCCAGTTTCCCTGTCTGCAGCTCATGGAGTAAACCAGTCAGTAAGTCAGTCAGTCATACACACACAGTCTTGGTTCCCTGCAGCAGTGACTCTCATCATGTGACTGAGGTTATTCACCCCTACCTCACACACAAAAATCAATACTTCCAATCTTCGCTGTGTGTGTGTGTGTATGTGTGTGTGTTTGTGTGTGCGCACGCGTGTGCGCTTGTGTGTGTGCACATGTGTGTGTCTCAGTATTGACTGAATAATGTCAGCGTGATACTGGCTGTGAATGCAGTCATGTTGCCAGGTTCACACACACTGAACACTGTGTGTACGTCTGAATGTTTTATGTCAACTTCAAATGATGTAAATTTGTCAGAGTTGATTTATTTCATAATTTAGCTCACTGTATTTAGTTTAATAAAGTTTGAGTTTTATTTCTGAGAAACAACTAATTATTAATTTTCTACTTAAAGTTTCTTTGATTTTTTTACCCTAACAATGTAAATGTGTATTGCTGCAATCACACCACACTCCTACTGTCATTTTTGGTTGCAGCAGGCAGCTGTATTCAGAGAAGATAACCCTACTGTACACTGCCTGCTCACCAGCCAACAGCAAAGAGACACAATTACAGACTAATTGGTTAATATAGTGAAGCATTCAGCAGCTTAAGAGCTAGATGTTTCCCTCAGGAGTCAGTGGAGAACAAAACTAGAGCTAAAAGAGAGTGAGTGGTCAGGTAGTCAGAAACACAACTCCTTTGCTCATGAAGGATGACTTTACAGCCAAAATCAGTTCTGCCGAATACATGTAATACATTCCCTTAACCCTTAGTAAGGACACTTCAAATCAATAATAAATGATAGTATTGAAATTATGTCATCAGCACATACTTTGATTGATTTTGAAGGAGTATTTTAAAAATGCCAGTGACTTCGCCCTCAGGAATATTGACAGACAAATCAAGGAATATCAAGGAAATGTTACTTCCACTGAGTCTAATATTACAACATTGATTAACAATAAACATCTGATCATTGTAATCTAATCATAGATGAACTCCCACAAAGAAAATATAATTTTTAAGTAATACATTGCCTTGAAATTATCACCCTTTTGTCACTTTGGACAAAAGCGTCTGCTAAATGTCTTAAATGTAAATGTACTGCACTAACACTAGCTAGCTAGCTAGCGTTAGCATCATTAACGATAGCTGGCATTAATGATGTTAGCTAGCGCTCGTGTTGGTAGATGGCTACTGTTAGCCACATTAGCTACATCTAGCAGCTATGAGGGGGGAGGATGATTCAAACAACAGCAGCGTTGAAATGTGAATGCACTGGTAGGGGGATATGGAATGCCACATTTAGTGGCTGAATGTTTACACCTTTTACCTGTTTTTACAGGTCTTTGGTAGAATAAAGCCTTTTGGAACTTCAGAGGAAGCTGCATTTAATCTGATAAACTCCACTCAGTGGCTAAGTTGCATTGTGGTTAGTGTAGGCACCAGGTTTTAAAAAGCAGTCCACTGGTCTAGCATTGCACTCCTATGACACTGTTGGACTCTCTATGGACAGTTTAAAACAAATGATCAAGAGACATGACTTTTGTTATTCAATGTATTCTTCTTCCCCTTTTAAAACTTAGCACCTACATTACCCACAATGCAACTTGACCAGAGAGTGACATGGCTTCACATTTTCATTGTAAATAAGGTTGATAATGCTCAGTAAAATCAACATCTCAGTCAAGGTGTCATAAAACAGCAACTATGTGTTTTAGCATCGAGGTCATGTTAGTGGTGATGTTCTAACTCACTATATCTATACTGTTCTGTCCTTATATTCAGAGGTGTTTCTAATATTCTGTCCTTCTCATGTACGTAAACAAGGAGAACTGGAGATGCTTATCAATATAATGTAGTCCAGTACAACATTACCTTTAACAATGACCTTAATGATAATAGAAAGTAGAATTTATAGCAGGGCTGTGGTATTGAATTGATTGCACAGGTGTACCACACAGACACACACAGGCATTCTCCTCTGATAGTAAAAATAATCCACATTATTTCATTACATGCTCCAAGTGTTGGTTATTAACCTCAGTGGTTCTCACTACAATTAGCTCCCTGTGCTCCTGCTGCCTTATATCAACATCGTGACTGTTTCCAATTACAGCCACCCCTCTAAATGAAATTAAACATTTCAATATTGCTGATATATTGCCAATATATTACCAGTATTAATTACAGGTTCCGTAGCTGTGATCTGCAATCAGAGGAGATGAATCGTGCAGCGTGGCCATCCGTCCACCCATCACTCCCTCCCTCTGCCTCTATTTCTCTCCCCAGAGTGATTTCTTAACAAGGTGGCCTCTCTCGCCCCCCCCTTCTCTCTTTCTTTCTCTCTCTCTCTCTCTCTCTCTCTCTCTCTCTCTCTCTCTCTCTCTCTCTCTAACTCATACACACCCACACTCAGAGGGGTGTGTGGCCAGCTGTTAGGGTGTGTGTGTCTAATTCCTGTTGCATTGTGGGAGTCCATTATGCCGTCGTCTGGTGAATGGCTCCCATTGACTCGGCCTTGACATTATAAGCTGCCCGCTAATCTCTTCACTCCATATATTAGTGAGGCTCGATCTCTCTGCCACTCTCCTCTGTTTTATCTCCTTTTCCTCCTCTCTGCGTTAAATTTTCTATTCAAATGTCTCTCTCCCTGTTTCGATCATTATACAAGCTCTCTTTAAAGGATATGTCTTGTGAACTCCATTTTTTCTTACAGTAAACAAATCAAGAGCGCAGACCTAATCCAACACTGATTGTTTCCTACTAACAAGTGTTATGTGTGTATCATAGTCTAATATATGCTCTTCATCTGTGCCACAGAGCTCTATTGTTGTCAAGAACTATAAAAAACATATCACTGAGTCGGACTGTTGCACTGGGTGACATGCTCCTTCGTCACCATGAACACACACACACACACACACACACACACACACACACACACACACACTGAAGTTTATTTTGAAGCAAACCCAAATGCACCATCCTGCTGCCCCTAATACTCACCACACCACCAAACAGAGGTGCACCACCATGAGAGTGAAACCAGGCTAATGTTTGGGCCACCACCAAAAAATCTTTGGAATGGGAGCCCCTAATGGCCACACGTCCTGGCACATTTTTCACTGACAACAACAAACCCTCTAAAATCTCCCAATAAGGCGGGTTTACAGTCCACCGCTACTGCCTCACAATCGATGCTTTTTGTGTTGATGATCACTGGACTTACTAAAATGGGTTATTTACAATGTAAAGTTGTTTAGATATTGACTTCAATTTTAAATTGCTGTAGTTTAAAATTGTATTTATTAATTTATTAATTGATACATTACATACAAATACATAGGTATTCATTTGTTTGAAAAGTCTATTAATGTCAACATTGTGAATAAAAAAAACCCTTTGTTTTTACATATTTCATATGATAACGTTGATGAACACTGGTTCCTCCTGGGAATTTTTTACTTTGGCCCCAACAGATTCTAGATTTGTCACCTTAACTTAATGTGGATGAATCCGCCATTTTAAAAAAAAGATTGCAAAACATGCCATTTACCAGAGGTGAACTTTGACTTAAACACCAGTGATTCTTTATCTTACTTCATCTTCAGCCATTTTGAGTTGAACCAGTCCAACAGCCAATGAGGTTGCACACGGACTGAAATGTACATTTGACGGTTCAGTTGAGCAGAAGACAACAAATGATACTTTCTAAATATCCCATTCATGAACGATCATACATTTCTGTTTTGGATTAAAAAGGTATATTGAATGAGTGAATGAATTACAGCTCTACTGCTCTGTCTTTCTTCTACAGTGTCACCATGGGTTTGCCCCTCAACCCACCTGCAGATTCTGCTCGCTCAGCCCGTCATGCCCTCTCGCTCATTGCCACTGCCCGCCCACCGGCCTTCATCACCACCATCGCTAGAGAGGTGAGACTGAAATGTTCACTCATCTCCAAACATCTAAACAGCAGCTTCGAAAGGTCATCAGCCTCCGTGTGATTTACATGTTACAGATTTCTGTAACTTAAATTTGAAATGGACTAAGTTTTGAATTGAGTTTTTGATTAATTCAAGTGGGATCTTCAAACGTTTTGTTTTTTTTCGGACGGGGGTAACAAAAGACTGCGAAGGCTGTAGAATGCTCCTAAAACACCCTTTTGGAACATTCCACAGGTAAACAGGTTCATACATAACAGCTAAAAGTATCATGGTTGAGTATGAAAGGGGCATCCTCGAAAGGCTCAGCTGTTCACAAGCAAGAATAGGGCGAGGTTCACCTCTTTGTCAAACACGATTATAAAAAGTACTCCATCGACTTAGGACTCCATAAAGCTTGACAGAAAGCGCTGTTTTTTTGCAAAAGATTACATTCTGTTTTTATTGATTTGTAACACAAGAGGAACTAAATGTTAAGGACCTAAATTACTGATTCTCAAAGTTTCTCTTAGTGTTGTGTCTTTTATACACTGTTCCTGCAGTCATAACAGCTATGTATTTTTGTTTTCCAGGTTCATCGGTACAACGCAGCTCAGGCCAACTCTCAGTCGCAGCAGAACGTTCACACCACCACTCTGGCCAGAGCCAAGACTGAGATCCTGCGAGTGATTGACATCTTGATCGAGAAGATGCCTGGAGATGTTGTGGATCTCCTGGTCGAGGTTAACGTTATTACATATCAGTTATATTACCAATCATGAAGATGGAAGTCTCCACAATCCCAGTAACGATGACCCACTCGCATATTTGGCTTTTTAGTTATCAACATTTCAAGATTCAAGGTTCAAAGGCTTAGTTATCACATGCAAGTATACGTATAAGTACAGCAGCAGTGAAATGAAATTGCAACCACTCTGTCGACTGTGCAAAGAAAAAATAGCGCAACCAGAAAATAAAATAAAACTGTAAAATAAAACTGTAGAAGAGAATAAAATAACAGACTTAAATTTAAATAGAATATATCTATCTATATATACATATATACATATATGTATGTATATATATATATATATATATATATATTTATATATATATATATATATATATATATATTATAAACAAGAATAAGAGATGAACACAAAAGTATTTACAGAAAAAGAAGAAAAATCTGAAAAATGTTGAATTTTCCATAACTACAATGCAAAATCATTTTTTTTAATAAATTGATAAATAAATCTCCTCTCCTCCACTCTTCCACATGTCATATACTCCCTCTACCCCTCCTTTTCTTCAGGTGATGGATATCATCATGTACTGTATCGAAGGTTCTCTGGTGAAGAAGAAAGGATTGCAGGAGTGCTTCCCTGCTATTTGCAAGTAAGTGTGTGTATGGGTGTGTTAACAAGCCCCCTACATTTGCATATAAGGTCAGTCGGGGCTGTATTGGGGAGGAGTTATGGAAAGTTAACCTCCGGCTGCTGACATCAAAGGTCAGAGGTCAGCTCACAGATACAGGTATCAGCCTCAGGGTATGTGGCTGAACCAGCACTGTGTGTGTGTGTGTGTGTGTGTGTGTGTGTGTGCGCGCGCGCGTGCGTGCGTGCGTGCGTGTGTGTGACTTTGAGTGAGTGAATATATTAATGTCTCTTCTGTCTCTTCTTGGTATCTACATAACAGTTGGTGTGTGCACGCATGTATGTGTATGAAAAAAGTAGCAACAAAATTCAAGATTCAAGATGTTTTATTGTCATATACACATAGTTTGCACTAGGCAATGTCATTCTTAATTTGCAAGTTTCCCTTTACACAAAAATATGTGTGAAAAGTATATGTGAATTGAGGCCTCCTGGTTCGTGGCCTGCTCTAGCTCTTTGCCCATTAAAATGATCGCTTGAGCATACCCAATTTGACATGCCAGTGTTGATCAAACTAATTCAAAGGTAGGCCTTTGCTCAGATCAGAGCTACAAGTGAAGCCCTGACCCCCTGAGCCATTTGTCGTGGCATCCCACATCTGCTGTCAGAAAAACATGTCAGCAAAAGACATGTCAGAGGCTCAGAGGGAATACTCACAGTCTGGCTGTGGGGCTAACAGTGATTGTGAGTGTCAGAATAGATATTTCGAGTCGGGACACACGTTTGGCTTCATGTCTGAATGAGAAATGGGACAATGCTTCCATTATGCTGACAGGACACTTCTTGCTTGGCAAACTTTTTGAAATTTATATGAAGTGTTCAACAATTCTAGGCATGCTGGTGTCAAGTGAAATATCTCACCTGTAGTTGTGATGGGCTCCTTATATTCCAAAAGCACCAGGTTGTACGACTTGTGGGCAAATGTGTTCATACCTGTTCCTAATGGCCACAATCAAAGGCGGTGTGAAAAGTCAGCCATCTATATATATGGAGAGCGCCTACTTTCAGTCCATCTCCTCTGGAAAGCACTCATAATGTTGCACTTTAACAAAGTTGCAGAAATCGCACAAAGAATGAAAAAGAGAGCTTGAGAGAGACATGCTCCAACCCTGCCTACTTTCTTACCTCCATACGCTCAGCCAAACACTGAATGTTGGAAACATCAATTTTTTATTTTTTTTGTCTGATATACAATTGTTCAATTTTGTTGTCTCTTGAAATTGTCCTTCTTTCTTTGATTAACTGCTGGATGGTGCCTTTATGAGATCTTAATGTTAACATGTGTTTTTCGTCCACTTGTTCAGGTTCTACATGGTTGGTTACTGTGACCGTAGTCACCGCATCGCTGTCGGAGCTCGGCAGGGCTCAGTGGCCCTCTATGATGTTCGTACTGGAAAATGCCAGGTACAGTAAAAACACCGCTTATCTGAGCAGCTCTGTTGTTTGACTGCAACAAGAAGGAAAAACTGGAGCAGCTGATTCTTATCTGTTTATCCATCCATCCATCCATCCACCCAACCATCCATCCACCCACCCAACCATCCATCCATCCATCCATCCATCCATCCACCCAACCATCCATCCATCCACCCACCCAACCATCCATCCATCCATCCATCCATCCACCCACCCACCCACCCAACCATCCACCCACCCACCCACCCAACCATCCACCCACCCACCCAACCATCCATCCATCCATCCATCCATCCATCCATCCATCCTTCTATGAACCCATCCATCCTTCTACACATCATCTTCGCATTATCTCCATCCATCATTTCCACCATCCATCCATCCATCCATCCATCCGCTCACCAATCCAAGATATCCATCCATCCTACTTTCAATCTCCCTATCTTCAGCCCTTCATTGCTGCACTCTATCCTTAAATTCTTCAACCCTATTCACCAACTTTATATGTGTTTATACATTTTTCCTTCAATCTTTAATACATTCATCTCACTCCTTTGCTTCATCATCCATCTATCCATCCATGCTCCCATCGATCAATCACTGATCTTATCATCTACTGTATTATTCCATTTGTTTTTCCATCATTTCGTCCATTTTCCTGTCTTTTAACTGTCTGTCCATGAATCACAAAACTGACATCATTTTGTTCATGGATCCAACTCACCTTCATTGTGTCCAGTTGGTCCTCAAATCTATCTTAGAATTGTTCTGTCCATCTATGTAAAGGATGTATTACTTCTCATGAAAGAAGAATAAAGGAAGCGGTGAGAGGCAACAAAAGCAGAGCAGTAATGAGGGGTCTAAATAGGGGAAATGAGAGGAGGAAAGAAAAAGGGAAACAAGAGAGGAGTTTTGTTGCCTCCACTTATTTTTTTCTCTCCCAGTAATTGATTAATGATGAACCAATGACTCTGTTAATCACGTTTTTGTCTTTGCACACATTTATGTTTGATCGTCTGTGAGATTGTGTAGTGTGAGTGTGAGTGTTTGTGCATGCTACTTGCCTTGGTGTTTGTGTATTTTTGTGTGAGTGTGTGTGTGTTGGTAATTTGCTGAGTATTGATTTGCAGTAACCTGAGCAGTCTAGTCTGGTGGAGGGGGTCATTTATATCTGATAACAGCACTGGCCCCTGTTCACCCGACATTTAGTTTGATTGTGTGTGTGTGTGTGTGTGTGTGTGTGTGTTTATTTGTGTATAAGTGTTTTTTGTTTGTGTGCATGGCGTAATGACTGCTTTTCCTTTGTGTGTTATTTGCAGTAATTAACATTTAATAGATAATGACGCTGTGAGAAGCTTGTGTGTGTGCGCGAGCGCCTGCGTGTGCTTGTGCGTGTGTTGGAAGTGTTTCAGATGTAAGCTAAAACTATCATCTTCATTAACAGGACTGGGTATCTTTTAAGTCTCATTAATTCTGATTCTTATTGATTCTGGCTCTTACTGGTGCTTAATGAGTCATGCTTCCGAGTCTTAGCCACTTCTTTCAACAAGAAAGAAACCAAAATATGTTGGAAGCAACATTTTTGGCAGATTTTAATGCAATAAAATGTTGATATAAGATATCCTATCAAAAAAAGACAACATTGCGGTCTGGTTATCAGGCACAATGACTCACTACTTCTCATCTGTTCGCTCAGAGCTGTGATTAAATATGTGCAGTGAAGCTGCTAACAACCATGGTAAGGTTTCTAGCTATGCTAGCTTTTGAGCACGAGTTCATGTCCTCATATTCTGCACCAAGTTATTGTATTGCGTGTGTAATGCTCAGGTAAAATGATTCATTGTATGTCAGAAGTGACTGAGTGGGGAAAAAAATGCCTGTCTCTCAACAAAACTTCTCGCTGTGGAAAGGTTCCAAATCAAAACCTTTTCTTGACACCCAGTCGTGTTAATGAGATAGTATTTTTTTTCTCTATCAGTGACACCTTATCCAAAATCCACTCAACATGTAGACCAATTTGCCTTCATGACGGTTTAAATTGATTCTATTATAGAGTTGATGTGGAAATAAAGTTTCAAACAACTTTGGAAACTAAATAGCAACAAAAAATCGTGTTAAAACAACCTGCTCCTTCTGTAAACACTCACTTGAAAGTTTATATGATGAGACTTAGTTGGAAGATTTATCGCCAAATGAAACACTTTGATTTCCAGCTAGGAAATGACAATTCTAACCTTTTGTAATTATATTTAAGTTAATATATTACAGATGAAGTTAAAGTGGCTTTATAAATTCTCAAGTCAAAGTTTGTTTATCAGATTTAGGAGATTAGAAATGTTAAAGAAGTGCTTTGATTTTCTTTTTTTTTGGGGGGGGGATTGATGTGATACTGGGGAGCAGGAAGGAAGAAGAGTATGAAAAGAGGAAGAAGGAGATGAAAGGCAGAGTTTATGTTTATAATCTGGTGTTTGTGTGTGTGTGTGTGTGTGTGTGTGTGTGTGTGTGTGTGTGTGTGTGTGTGTGTGTGTGTGTGTGTGTGTCCAACTGTAGCTAGCTATTCCCTGCATGACCATCTGCCACAGCTTTGATCAGCCTCCGTGAACAGCCCTTTGTCAGCTGCAATACTCTGTGTGCGCGCGTGTGTGCATGCCTCTGTGTGTGTGTGTGTGTGTGTGTCCGTGTCCAGCTGCTTCTTTTGCTTCTTTAACAGACTCTACTGAGTCTACTAATTGAACACAAAGAAGCAATCTGACTGATCTTCCTCTGTGTCTGCATCTGTTTCTTTCTGTAACTACTGAATCCAGAGGAAACGCTTTGAAACTCAAGTTGTAGGCCCGCCCACTGCACATCCCATTAGAAGCCAACCAGTGTAGCTAAGAATCCCATATGCTTTGGTTAATTTATACCTGACGCAATGAGTTAACTGCAGTCCCATCAAAGATACATATGGCATAGGTTTTGACGTAGTTCAACGTCTGATGTCTATTGATATCACCACCACAACACTAAGAGGAGACCTTTGATTCAAAAACAGAGAAGGCAGCCAGAGCTGACCAATCACAATTCTTGTATCTCTACATATCTTAGTTAAGCTGTTTTAGTCACTTTTTTTGAGGAAGTGCATGTCAGTTGTGGTGGCAAGACGCACAGCAATGAGGCAACCTCTTAATGCAGAACCCAACCCTTAAACATTGTTAATATCAGGGCCCTAACTGTCAGGGTCTTAGTCATTAGCAGATGTATATGTTTATCACAATATGTCTGACCTTAGAATGAGCCTTTTATATCTACAGAGGATAAGGAGATATATGGAGTCTGCCAGGTTGCACCGCCATGTTCGTACAGTAGTCCAGAGCAGACACTAAACACTGGCTCTAAAAAGGAACTTTTTTTGGGGGGGGGTGATTTCTTAACTGCAACCGTAGGGGAGGGTGAGATGAGGGGTATTGCATTGTTGGCAGTCTGCGACCCTAACTGCTTAAATGCCACTAAATCCTACACACTGGACCTAAATTAATTATTTAAACTGAAAACAGAGGTGTATCCAGCTGCTTACATGGCAACAAAATGATGAATCACTGTCAAATCAGATTATTCTTGACAGTTGTTAGTATTGGAAACATTCCTGCTGTAGCCAACAAACGCTGTTAGCTGTAACGTTAGTGTCAGCTGTACCTAATAGTAAGCATTGTTAGCATATCCTGTTCAAACAAGCCCCCAACCCACAGAACCCAAAAGATCTGTTTTGTACGGCCTGGTATCAGCAGTCCCGTGTCCCTCTCTAAATGGGACCAGGCTGTGTTTGCAGCACGAGGGGGCAAGCCCTGACTGCTTACATACATTTCAGCTGCTTTCCTTGTTACAGTATCTTCATTTGATGGATTATCAACTATATTGTTTTCAACAGTGTTTGGTCTTTTTTTATTAGCATGTTTCTATTGAAACAGACATCCTCAGTTAGCTGCAACTCCAACATTGATTGCAACCCGTTAGCATGTTTAGCTTTCCCTGTTGAAACCAACAGACTTATCCAACGGTTACATTAGTTACAACCAGTTGTTAGCACTGGTAGCGTTACCTTATTAACAGTTTTACTTTAAGGTCTTTCGTTGATAACACAACACTTACCGTGGCCACAAGCTCTCCCTTTTTTGCATTGTTAGCTGCAACCTTGCTCAAAAATTGAATGCAGAATGTGAGTAATGCAAGTTTGTGTTTTGGGTAACATAATTCTAATTCCAAGAGCACACATGATTTAATAGCTTTTGTACAAACAGGAGATGGAAATAAGATGGTATGATCGCACGCACGCACGCACGCACGCACGCACGCACGCACCCCACACACACACACACACACACAGCCGAGTCCCTAGGCATCAGGTGTATTGAAGTACACAGTGCTGTAAATGGTTTCAGTGTGCTTCACTGCTCTCTGATAGGCTGATTGATTTGGTAGGCAGTCCACCGTGACACACACACACACACGCACACACACACGCACACAC
>CAEMYA010000029.1:1686924-1703390 GCA_903131615.1 Diplodus sargus
GATGACAGGAAACAGGGTGAGAGAAACGGGGAATGACACGCAGCAAAGGGACCCGGGCCGGGATTCGAACCCGGGTCCGCTGCAGAGCCTCAGCACATGGGGCGCGCGCTCTACCCATCGAGCCACACAGCGCCCCCCAAATCTATCTTTTAATTGATGAATTGATAATTATGTTTTAAAATTGAATAGTTAAAATGGTTTTTCAAAAGTGGCGGCCTGTCCTATTCCATTTCTCATTTCATTTGTTTGCAGCTTCCATTTTCATCACAAACCGAACACATGTAAGTGTGTGCTACCTAAAAAATGCATTGTCCAGCCCACAGCACAGGAGCGGTGATTGTCTTGATGTTGTGCAGTAACCAGAGCTGTGGTGTTGGCAGGAATCGTGTTTGTATGTTCACAGGGCTCAAGGCTCCATTGCATTCTAAAGGATTGTTAAATAATATTAAAATCCATCCCAAATGGAATAGCAACAGACATATGCTCTGTAATTCACTTGTCCTGTGTTCTCCTTTGAGAAAAGTACCTCCTGCTTTTCATCGATTTAACAGAGTAATGTTCTGGTAACTGAGACAAAAAAAGTAGTGCAGTACTTCATTTATGAGGAACCTGTAGCTTACTGAAAGTGCTTTTTACTCCACTGCATTTATTTTGTATTTATTTCATTTTAGTTGCTAGTTACTTTGCAGAGTATGTGCTGCATAAGTAACAAAGTCAAACATCTGTAAAAGATTGTGATTTGATTGGAAATTTGATTTTGAAATTGAATTAATAAACTCAATGCTGAATATTGAATCCTGTAATCGGTCAGGTGGGTAATCGCCTGGTCAACCCATAGTATACAGTTTTAATGATGGCGTGCAATTGAGCTGGCATGGATTCCACGAGTCCCCTGATAAATGTTCAGTAGGGTCTAGGTCAGGTGACTGTGGAGGAGAGTCCATGACAGTCAGGACTCCTTTGTCTTCTGTGGTCTTCCGAGTAGTTCTTGCAAAGCCTTGAGGTGTGTTTGGGCTCATTATCCTGCTGCAGTATAAAGTCAAGTCAAATCAAATCATGGCTGGACTAAAGGTTACTGAGGGGGCATTGCATGGAACTCTAAAACCCTTTTCACTGGACCAGTTGTCAGTTGAAGACTGAGAAAGCCAAGCATTCATTGGTGGAGCGCTGTCAGATCACGTCAACATGAGTCATGAGGTTTCACACAGCTTGTGGAGTCCAGGCATGCTGTTCATAAAAGTGGGACATACCAAATACTAAGATATTCTGAAAATTATAAACACTTTTTAAGGATTCCATATTGATTGAATATAATGAATCTAGATTTTATCAGGATCATAAAAGCTAGATGCTGGTGTTATACTTCATTCTGATTGCCTTAAATATGGTTTGGTTGGAAATGGTGAGTGTTGGCAGACAAACTGTGTCCGCTGTGTTGACCTCCTGATCAGTTTGCTTTTAACAACAGTAGTGATGGGAAATGTGACTTGGGATCTTGCCAAATAGAAAATAATGGAGGAGAAAGACAGACAGAGGTGATGCAAAGAAGGGGAAAAAAAGCTGAGGAGGTGAGAGAGGGAGAAAAGAAAGACAGGCAGACTGGGGTGGAGGCTGGAAAGAAATCAAAATAATTGAGCTTTTTTTCTCAGCACACTGCTGGAATCTAATAGGATTTCCTCTAAAAGAAGGAGGGAGAGACTGAATTAAAAAGATGAAATTTTGATTTCATTGTGTTATTACTTTTTTTTCTGCTTTAATCGTCACAGACGGGTTATTATTTCATGGTCTGGGTGCCTGAGGCGACGCGTCTTAATCTCATCTGGAGGTGAGAGTTTGTAATCCCAGGCAGAGGCAGGGTGGAGATTTCTGGAAGGGCGTTTATTGCGTTACACACCCTGCATCTGGTGGGACAGTTTATTGCGTTACACACGGCGTGGCGTCGCTTTATTTTGTCCCTTGAGTTCTGGAGGCGAATGGCAGCATCTGTTGGACCAGAAGCTGGCCCTCATCTGATGGAATTATCTCGTCCAAACCGAACACTTACTGTCAAGTAAAATCTGGGCGGCAGAACGAGTTTTTCTGAGATACCTCGATGAAATTTCAGCAACGACCAAATTTTGTTCTTCATCTCGTCTTTATCAAGTCTTGAACCTTGAGCTGCTGCTGCTGCAGTTTGGATTCATCAACAAGACGAATCTTGTGAAGAACCCAAGTTTAGCTGCAATGGTTGATGAGGAACGATGTGGAGGTGCTTGAGATGCGCTTGAGGGTTTCTGTTTGTTGTGTTTTATAAAAAATTGTGATATTGATGGTATAAAGTGGCTGTTTGTTCCTGTCTGTTTTTCCTCTGTGAAAAGGTTCTATAAACCTCAATAACACTGCTACACACTCCATAAACTGATGAAATTGCGGAACAATTTTTTGGTCATACGGAGCTGCACACACACTTCACCTAAACACACTTTTTATGGCATAGTACCTGTCAGTAACCACTAATACTGAAGACAGTTATGAGAGCCCTGAAATATAATAACCTTCAAAGATATATGCCAGACAGGACAATAAGGGAAACAAGAAAGTGAGTGTGTATAACACAGACAGAGCTCAGGTTTCTTGGTGAATATATGGTCGCAGGCCTCCAGTCTCATGGTGGTGCAGTGCAGCAGTGTGAACTGGAGGAAACGAGACTGAAAAAGACTCATCACAGTTTAACAGTTGAGCACCCAGACCATCAGCATCCAGACAGAGTCATACTTACCTCCGGCTGCAGACAGCATCACTCCATTAACTAAGATTCCTCCGTGACGTCTTACAATCTCGTTTATACAAAATTTCATACTTACCCACTTCTATACAATAACAAGTCTAAACGTGTAATTTGTTATTGATTATCTTATTTGATTTAATTGAGCGAAGGTATTGTAGCAGCAAAAGATGTGTTCTATTATTCAGTAGGACTGCAGAGTAAATACAAAAGGAGTATCAGCTAGCACTGAAATATAAGAAAATAAAACACGCAGAGCACTGTTTGATCATCACCAGCACCTTTAGAATATTCCAATACAGACTTGGTTTCAGAATTTAGTTCTTCACACTTAATCCAGCCACTTGTAAGTAACTTCAGTCGTAATTGTGTTGCATTGTTAAAAACAGCTCAATACTTATGATCTCCTGTTTCCATTCGCAGCTCAGCACTTATGTTTGATCCAAGTCATCTGTCTTCAATTATATTTTCATACAAAGCACTTTATAAGATGCAATTACATTATTGCAATTATAATTAAAGCTGCTGTAAGTGATACATTTTAATTAAGATAAGTGTTAAGTAACTGTATTCCAGCAGTAATCACTGTAACAAAGTGCTTGGTCAGCTTGGTCTCCTCCCCCTGCTCATGTAGTAACGAAGAAAATTAAGTTTTTAGTATCCCTTCCGACATTATCCAATCAGGAGAGAGAACTCCATAAAGAGGCGGTCCTGTATGAGAAAGCAAGTTTCTCCTGTTAACTGTTATGTCTGCCAATTACTGCTGTACGTTCATGTGGTGACGTAGACAAGAGGGAGGGAATTGCTGACTGCAACATGGACAGGAAGTTACTGTGCCATTGACATTAGATCAGGGTTTTTTCCTTGGTTCATGGCATAAATAGCGACAACGTCGGTTAGAAACTAGCAAGCTAGCATGACAATCCCAGCCCAGAGTCTGACCTTTATTTTAAAAATTCCCAGTAAACATGAAAAAAACCTCTCCGGCGAATGATTCACTGATGAAAATTGTGTCCGTAACATTCAGCTTGTTGTTTGTATGAGATATATCCGAGTTCAGCCCCTGCAAGACGTTCATTTGATTTACTGACTCTGTTTCAGTTTATTTTGACCATCCTCTCTCTCCCTATGTCCCTCTGTAGAACATCGTGGGTCACAAGGGTCCGATCACAGCAGTTTCGTTCGCCCCTGATGGTCGTTACCTTGCAACTTACTCCAACGCAGACAGCCACATCTCTTTCTGGCAGGTAAATGACAAACACACGCACACACGCACACATGCACGCACACACACACACACACACACACACAAACTCCAGCCATCACAGCTGATATTTCTCATTTGTGTCTCACTTTATGTCAAAGAGGTTCTGATTATTTCAAAACTCTAATCAGAGAAAAGCATTTTACTCCACTCCCTAGTTGAATTTTTTAATTTTTTCTAGAATTTAATTTCAGACACTTTTTTAAGTGCCTTATTTCTAAGCGATCATGTGACTGCTGACGGACAGAAGCATCCGTTCACATCTGAGCTTTAACTAGCTCATCATTCAAACCTCCTAGTGTACAGTAGGTGCTGGCAGTATGGCCATGAAGGAAAAGCCACATCGGGAAAGAAACGATATGATTTCAAATAACTCACCAGCTCTTGGATTTTGCTGTTATAAAGTCCATCCAAAGTTCAAGAACAATTGTTTGTACTTTATTATCAGTAATTTACCCGCCCATTTAATACTAATACTAAGCCCGTTCTTTACACACTGACAATTTCCCAAAATGTATTCAAAGATTTCTTTTTATTCAGATGTAAAATGAAAAATCTGCCAAAACCTCTTTCAGACGCTGGATAAAAGCACCATGAAGACGTGTTTCTGCACAAAAAACAACATTAGTAATTCGGAGGAAATCAAGAGACTTTATATAATGTAAATTTAATTCTTGAGGCTTGCCCAAAACAGTCTGTTCTTACTAAATATGAATCAGCATCAGTTTGAACAATGTGTTGACAGTATAGACTCGGGCGATAGAACGATAGTGATATGTATCAACAAACACAACGACCCCTTGTCCTCTGTGCTGGTCTTCTGCTGCTCCTCTCTGTCACTCGTCCTTCAGAGCAGCTCTCTGTTACCGGAGTGTGTCTGGGCTCGTTAGGCAGACCGGACAGACCATCTCTGCCACCCGGCCTGTTTGCTCTGCCAGTGAGCCCAGAGACACTTCAGCCAAAGTAGTCAGCTTGGCCACTGGGGCATATATAGCTCACCATCTCCCGCAACAGCTCAGCTGCTGGCCGAGTGCTTTACAAACCAACCGTGAGAGAAACACAAGCACATCCGGTACCAGGGTGACAAAACGAGTGCTGCCAGTGAGGAAATAGAGAATAAAAAGAGCAGGTCAGCTCGCCAGTATGACAGTATTTTTACATATGTATGTGGTTTTATTTGTGAGTTTAATGAGGTGGTGGTTAGATTAAAAATAAAGAGGTTAAATGCAACCTTTTTACACCTGCTCTTTAAGATTTCTGAAAAAAATAACGATATCTACCAGTATGAAACTTCACTATCGTGATAGACCAACATGATAGTCCAGGCCTTGGACAGCCTGTGCAATTTTAGTCATTTTCTCGTGTATTTAAAATGTTCTTGGTTTTAATCTTTGTTTTAACACATTTTCATCCTTTCCCCTGGCTTTTTATATTTTGTTGATTTTGATTCTCATTTATTTGCTTTTGCAGTATGTTAATCTTAAGCTTTACATTAAAAATACTGAATAAATTACAGTCCCATTCACAAAAAAATATTAATAGCATCTAAATAACCGATAATAAAACGCCACGCTACCAATCACACAGGTAAATGATAAACACATGCACAGACAGACACACTTCTTATCTTCTTCCCAGAACTGTTATTTTGAATGAACGGTCTTTACGACCTATGTCACAACTGTCTGCAGACACGCACGCACGCGCACACACACACGCGCACACACACACACACACACACACACACACACACACACACACACTAATGGCATTACTGTAAGCATAAACCGCTGCTAGTGCACCGACAAGACGGCTGCTGTGGTAATGAGCTGGCAGACGCTCTGTCGGTGTGTGTGTGTGTGTGTGTGTAGCTGTGTGAGGGAGGGGCGGTGTCGTCTCAGGAAACGATAGAGTTTCTACTCGCTGTGTTTTTCCTACACACAGACACACACACACACACACACACACACACACACACACTATGTCGGCCAATTTCTCCACAGGACGCAGTGACTGAACTCTTGGTTTTCTCAGAGGGTTCAGCAGCTCCATCACTAACAGGAACTGCTGAGGAAGCTCAAAATGTTTAGCAACTCATTTTCTACACAAGAACTGACAGTACAGTTTGTATTTAGAGAATGTTACCAGAATGAGTACCAACGGTATAGAGAGGATACAAGTGAGAGAAAGCTACCAACTACACATATACAGCAGCTTCTCTAGAATGACCTTTTCCCTGTCTCGTGCCCGTCACGTGATGGAAGGTGAACTTGACTGAGTTCTCTGCAGCTTCAGGTTTTTCTTGTCCTCCACAGATGAACACCAGTTTGCTGGGCAGCATTGGGATGTTGAACTCGGCCCCTCAGCTCCGCTGCATTAAGACCTACCAGGTTCCTCCTGTGCAGCCGGCGTCCCCGGGCTCCCAGAACCACCTGAAGCTCGCCCGCCTCATCTGGACCTCCAACCGCAATGTCATCCTTATGGCCCATGACGGCAAGGAGCACCGCTTCATGGTGTAAACCACACATGTATCTGTATCTCCAGCAGAGCCTGCGATGTTGTGTGTTAGAGACCTGGACGTGTTTTAGGGTTTTTGCTTCAAGGCAGAATCTGAGACGCTACAGCGTGGATTCAGTCAGTGGTCACTTGAGTTTTAGCTTCAGATTTGTAGCTGCTTAGTCCAATTGTTGAGAGTCTAAAATCAAGCAATCCGGAGTTGTTTTTACTGAGATTCATTCAAGGGTCTGTTTTAAGAAAAGACATCTCAAGTGAAAATCTGAAGTCTGGTCAGAGAAGCAAAAAACCCAGCTCAGGTCCAGGTTTGGACTGGATGAAGGTTTGTTTTTACGTCCCATAGTGATAACTGTGAGAAAACTCACTCTGAAATCTATTTAAAGGCTGTGATAGAAGGCTTGTTTACATAATGACCTGGATTCATGTGTTTTTTAGTTCTTGTCATTCCTATTTATTTGCTGTTTTGGCTGGATGCCATCTTGCTGCAATCATTGTGGGTCCAACTGTTGCTGTTCACTTAAAGTAAGACTTGGACTTGCTGCCATTTGATTTCCCACATATTTTTTGCTTTATTTCAGTGCTTGGTAACAGTGTGCTATTGTTATTAAATGTTTGTAACATTGTGCAGATATTTGTGGATTCACTTGCAGAAACACTGACTGGAACATTTTTAACATAGGTACTAAAAATGAATCAATCTTGGCCTTTTCCCACAATTTTCAGCTCTTTATATTAAAGTTTGAGTCAGAAAGTGAAATGGCTTAAGAGGAAATTCTTAAATGTCCGTTGCTGGGATGAATTCTGACTGTTGGATATGTTCAAAAATATATTCTCCTCTCCACTCAGAGTCTTTGGTTCTCTCTGACCTCTGTAAGACAAGTGCACACTTTTCACATCTCAAACTGCATACATGCTGTGTTTATGTGTGTGAATACTTTGGTGTTTGTGACACTTTGGAAGCTTTTCCATCCTCTCTGAGCGTTATTCAGGGATGTGTGTGCGTGTGTGTGTGTGTTTACACCCAAGTGTACTTTCATGAACACACATTCTCACTTCAGACTGTTCTTCCTGAAAGCACACCCACAGAAAACCTTTAGACAGTGGAGTTGCAACATGACTCACTGAAGAGAGTTCAAAAAGGACAAAAACTGAAGCATTTAATGGTTTTGGTCAGATTTTTAGGGGATTATATTATTATATATTATAACATTATATAACACAGTGGTTCAACAACAGAGGTTCTGGGCTGCAGACCCTAATTCCACTCAGTGCTTGAGTGTAGTTTCTAAGTCTCCGGGGGGTTCATTTGCAAAAAATGTCTCCATGTCTCCATTTTAGTCTTTTTTAAATCATGTTTTCTGTGTCTGCAATCTAGGGGACATCGATCCAACAAGTGTCGTGTTCTTTGGGTATTTGGATATTTTGTTATTGTTCTTTGAAGAGAATATCAATCAAACTGGTGTTGATGTATTCATTTAAAGAATGGCTTTTACCACTGCTGTTTTTGCAGATGAACTCTCCATTTGTTCAAAAAGGGTTAAAGATAATTTACTAATTAATCAGGCCAGCACAGTCATTTTTCATAAAAACGTCTTCCTTGAATTCACATTGAGTCTCAGCAGAACATTAGCTTTCTTTGGCCTCTTGGAGTTAGTTTTGTTCGGCAAATGGTTCTTTAGCAGTGACGTGTTCTCAGTCTGTTTGATTTGGTGACAGCCTGCTGCCATGGTTCCTTATGTCTCCATTTAGGTTTCAAGTGAACCTTATTTTTTTCCTTCCTCTGTCATAAAGGGTCAGGGCCCTCGCATCCTTTTGGCTTCTCTGGAGTTGCGATGATGTTTGGAGCGACCTCCTTTATTTGTCGCCTCGTTTGTGTGTTTGTTTGCAGATGATTTTGCTTTATACTTCACTGATTGATTGTGAAGACGTCTCTTTATCTTGCAGCTCTTCTCTTTCATTCATCCTGTTCCCATGTGATTTCCGAGAGAGTATCTCTACATATAAATGTGTACATACAGTTTACAGTATATATATCATCAGAACTGCTGTGTAATGTAGTCTCTTAATCTTGTACAGTGAGCATTGATCCTGTTTTGTGTATTTATTGTGGCTAATGTGACTTTCTGCGCGGCACTGACGAGTTCTTCAGAGGAGTGAATTTCCAGTTTGATTTAAACCTTTTTCACATTCAGACATGTTTTAACCTTCAACCACTTGTTCTAGAGCCCAGCTAAGATATATCAATACATCTGCTGATATTCTTATAAACACAGACATTTCTTTTTACATAAACACGCATTTTTGTGCAATTCCACAAAATGGGTTTATCAAATATTTGTGACAAAGATACATGTGTAATGAGAGCAGGATGTTTTAGTTCAACAATTCGTGTCCACATTTACATCACTGCACTGACACTGTGAACTTCTGTTAAGGATTAGCTAAAAGGGCCGAAAACTTTCCTGTAACATTAAACATACGTGAAGACATTAGAGCAGCATCTCTAAAACGTCACAGAACTTCCTATACATCTGTGGTTGTTTGAGGTCTTGACTGCTTTTATAAAAAAAAGCAAAAGGTTATTAGACCAGGGGCACATTTAGGGTTCAGTATTTGTCTTTTTTCTTCTCTTGCAGTATTAAAGAAGACTGCATCAGTTCTTTTAAATGTTGCTAACATTCCATATTAATAAAAGCGGACATGCTGTAGCTTGTTAGCCTGAAACCAACCATCCCATCGCTTCTTAGGAGAAATGCTAACATAGCTTTAAAACATAATCTGTTTCAAGAGTAACAACGTAACGTAACAGCAGCTGACTATGCCTTTGTACCTGATGGTGTGTAAATACACCATGACATCACTTTTAGGTTACAGATACCAAAGCGCTCTTCTGACCACACAATTTGAACTCTCTGCAGAAAGTTTTCCAGCATGACTGTTGATGATGGTTATTACACATGATTTCTTATCTGTTGATCAGGACCTTTTTTTTTCAGAATGCTGTCAGTATTCTGAGTTTAATGCAGAAAGAGAAATATATAGAGATTATATAGATAGAATATATAGATAGATGGATAAAAGATATTTATAGAGATAGTTTTCTCTCAGAATCACCTTTTATTGTTTGAAGATGTTTGAAGAATTTGATGCACGCAAATTCGACATGACAGTTCACTTGCTTTAATTCTGTATTATCCACTCTCCTGTCTCTTCCCGCCCTTCCTTCTCTACTCTGTCTTGCTCCCTCCTCTCCTCCCACCATCTCCTGTCAGTTTCATTAGTGCTGTCAGAAAGCTTCTAACACTGTTACACACCTGTAAACCCGAGCGTGTCAAAGCTTTTCACAAGTTCTCTGTCTCTTAAAAAAAAGAAAAAGAAATAGGCAGTCAGATGGGTTTCTGTAAACACACACACACACACACACACACACACACACACACACACACACACACATGCTCGTCAAGTCTAGACAGCTTTGAGATCTTAATCTTAGGTTTTCTCCATCACTCTTTACAGTTTGAGGAAAATCTGTTTTTGGCAGCCTCATGGGGGAGGAAAGGTGAGAAAAATAAAGAAGGCAGAGAAGAAGCTGAAGAGTAAGTAACAAGTGAGGAAGATCAGGTCATCCAGCCAGAAAAAGAAGGTTCTTTGGTGAAGGTAGTGAACCGAAATGTCTAAAGGAACCCTCTGTTTTTTCTCCATTGGATAAACAAGACAACATGTGGAGCAGGCACTAGTAACGTCTCAGAAAACTGCAGATTTTGTTTCTTAAGTTGGTGTTCACAGAACTGTAAAGATTAATCATGACAGACTGATGCTTGTCTGTGATTTGAATCTAAATCTTAAGAACACAGAAATACCCCCCCGCCCATTTTTCCATCTCTCCTTGTCTCCGATTTTCTTTTTCTCTACTATCCTCCTCCTGTTTCCTGTGAAATTCAACACATAAAACAGCCTCTCCAGTCCCTCCGACTGTGGGTAATACAGGATTTGCCTCAGTTTTCACAATTTCTGATGTGCGATGACCAGATTGATTGTGTTTTAGAAAGATAACAGCAAGTGTTCATTTCTGACTTTCACACTTAATGTAATCAGCAGTGTTTTTGATTAACTCTGCTTTTGTTTGATTATGCATTTAATGTTTATACAGTGAACTAAGCCTAGATATTAAAGAGTGTGTGTGTGTGCGTGTGTGTGTGATGTAGTGCATGTATATAAGCTTCCATTGATGTAACACCGAGCAGGTTGAATCTACTGTGCATCATATAAACACGTGTTGTGTTAAAAATGTGTTGTTGTTGACATTGTGTCCAATAAAGATGAAAATGAGATGTGTGTTAACTCTCTGTGCTCCTTTCTTAGTCTCCATAGTAGTTTCTTTAAACGTTTTTCTTGCCTTAAAGTATCATTATGAAGAAAATGCTGATTGCACAATGTAATGGCAACAGAAAAATGATTCCAACAGCATTTAAAGTGAAACTCTCGTCAAAATGCAACTTAGGCTTTATTTGTAAATGTACCTGAGTCAAACCTCCATATAAAAGCATAATTACGACGAAAGAGACACTTTTAAGATTTACCGTGTTTTCGTTTTTGGGTCAAACTCATTTTCAATGGGAGTGCTACAGGCACTTTTAAGATTATCATCAAAATCGCTACTTTTTTTTTTTAAAACACCAAGAAGGCTCGACACAACATGAAACTTTGCTCGTAGTATCACCAGGGTCTCTACACATAAACACAAGCACTGAGAACATTGTTTGTGTACACAGAGTTTACTAAAAAGAAGGTTTTTGAACAACTCGCGTTAGCAGATGTTTCCTCCGCTCGCCGCCGTCCTGCCAGTGGAGAAGTGTCGATTTCTGAATGCAACGTAACCTGGAGGACAGTTAAGGTGGGTCTTGATGATAAAATGGTCAGGAAGGTGCGGTCAACATGGGCTGTCATATTCATCAATGAGAACTGGAGGTGACATTGTACCTGTCAGTTCTATTATCTGTCAACAGTTGTGTGCTGGCTGATGTTAGCCTCGAGGGCTAGGGATGTGACAGAGACAGGAGCTAAAATGGAGCGTTCAAACATGTAGCAAGCATGTAAATATTTTGCGAGTGGACACTACTGCAATCCATTTCGCTTTACTAGTTTTGGGGACCTGCCATTGTACATGCTGGCTCTGAGACACGTTTTTAGTGACTAACGGCAGCCAGCGCTAACATCAGTGACAAATCACTGCATTTCCTGTGACTGCTTCACAGAAAAACCTGAAACAGATGAATGCCAATCATTTCCTCTAAATCTATTTCAGGTGGTTACCACATTTTAATTAGGCAGAGAAATGGGTCACTCCACCACCAACTTGGCAAACTACTGTATAAGAAGGTAATTAGTGTAAGTACATCGAATAACTTGCTAAAAAAATTTTGAACATGAAACTTAACTAAGATTAAATAAATTCCGTACCTGTCCGTGTTTTTATCTGACTAATTACTGGTTTACACAGGCTCACACATACTCTACATCCTAACTAAGATCATTATGAGTTCAGAGGAGAAGGGCTTTAATGAGTCTGATCACAGAGAAGTCGATCAGTCTCTTCCTTTAATCTTCGCACTCTGACATTCTGACAGTTTCTGTTTCCACCCGTCTCATATGTAAACTGAACTTCATGTTCTCACATCATTCAATCTGGTAACATAAAAGATGAGGTCCGTCCATAATTTAAAGGTGAATAATGATTAAAGTTGTAGGTGGGGGTTACATGTAAGTCAACTGTGCTCAATTATTCACTTTTAACTTTAACGGAATAACAGATGCTGAGTTAGGCTTTCAAAACAGGGCAATTAAAAACAGGAACAAAGAGTCAGTGATTTCCATGGCTGTCTTTCTTTCTTGATCTGGTCTCTTTCTGCTTTATTGTTTTCATTATTTTAAATTTTTGTTTAAGAAAAATAAGGATAAGTTCACCCAGAAATTTCAGTCATCATCTACTCGTACCAATGGGAAGTCAGGTGAGGTTTTGTAGTCCACAAAATACTACATACTTACATTTTGTAACACACTAGATTCTAAATTTCCCATGATTCAACTGGATCTTTTGTCAGATCCTCCCCGCCTTGTAAATGTGCTCGTCTTCCAAACTTCACGCTTCAGTTTGTAATGCAGGTCTTCTATATAAGTCTGTTCTCTCCAACTCTGAGATAGGATAATCCTGATGACATCATTATGACATCATGTGGGGTTACTTTTCTCAGACTTGACAAAGTTCCTCCAGAGCCAGTAGACAATATAAAACTGTTGTAACAAGATGAGAGGTATGAGTATGGCTCCTTAATTGTTCATAGAATCATGCCTAAAGGAAAAAAAAGTATTTTTCGCAGTGTGTTGATGGTGGAACTGTCATCTCTGTCTGTTTTCTTATTCTTCCTCCATCATCTTTTCATCTCACGCCACAGATCAAACCTCCAGCTGAGTTCAACCTCTGACCTCCCGGCTGTTCTATCTTTCTGTTCTTTCTCTCTCTGCTGCTCCATAACTTGATTTTTTTTCCCGTCTGCCTCTTCCCTTACATGAGCAGGATCTCTCCTCCTCCCTGCTCTCCTCTCTGTCTTTAATCAGTGCCCAGTACGAACACCATCAGGTATTGATGGTATTGACCAGGAGCTGTAATCTGCAGTCACAGCTCCACGTTTTCCTCCTCTTCTCTCCTCTCGCCTACAACTTCACATTCCTTCACACAGAACCAGGAAACAACCTGCAGACCTTTGAAAAAGTTTGAAAACTAACTTTGCCTCATGATGCCATCACACAGAACATGAGCGATTGTGTGCACAGTGTATTTGCAGTTCAGGTGGTTTAACGAGGTATGGATGGGGAATGAAAGTCAGCCCTGGACTTTTAAGTCAGACCCAGCTGGAGATTCACCCACACCCATAAATACACCATACCCAACCTTTACAAGAACTGAGACGTGGACAGAGATTTGATTTCTTACCAATGATCATTTGTAAATTGTTATTTAAAGATCCCATATTATGAAAAACGCGTTTTCTCTGGTCTGGTCTACACATAAAACTGGTCCTCCCTGAGCCTACCAACTCCCAGAATGAGGAAAACAAACAAGTCCTGCATGGTACCTGCAGCCCACCCACTGGTAAAATGGTGCTCCTACAGGCTGTTCAGATTCAGCTCCTTTCGTTACGTAACTAAAGGAGTCATTTACATACGCTGGCTTCCTCTGCGCGGTGATAGGAGATATCTGAGAGGGGGCGTTCATGCCCGAGGTGAAGTTCGGTGTGTCCAACGTCGTTCAGAGTTAGACAAGCAAATCGCTCTGTTGTTGGTTGTAAAAATCAACATCAGCGCTTATATTCTGTCCCAGCTACAGAAGAACAGGAGAGACAGCGGTTGTGTTTCATTTTTTAACAACAACATGCCGGCTGCGGTTTATGTTAGCTTGTGTGTGTCTGCTAACCACTTCATATCGAACTGTTTCAGGAACGAGGGTCAGTAAAAAGCTGACTTTGCCTCGACACTGACCCTCGTAAAAGGATCAGTTCCAACTATACACCTGAGCCACAGGTAAGTGTCGCCACGGTTTGATAGTATTTACAGTTGCCTACGAGTATGGTGAAGTCAACTGGAAATTGGCTAACTAGTTAGCTCCACTTTGGTCCACTATGCAATGGTGTTTGAAGCGAGTTTAAAGTTATTAATATTATGAAGGAGCTTGGTTGTCACAGGAAAAAGTCTGTAAACGTGCAGACTGGTGACAGAGACGATGTGAACAGTGTCCAAGAGTTTGGAAAATGTGTTGGAGACAAACACAGCTTTTGCTAGCTGTTATCCATTAGCTACATGGTAGTAACTGTAAAACACATAGAACAAGCTAACATTATTCAGACACACTAACCACTCTAAAACGTCCTGCTGCAGCTGTAGAGTCTGTACTTCTTCAGAAGCCTCTCCTTCTAGGTCCGATTCTGGGTCAAACTGCTATGGTTGAACGAAACATCTCCGTGAGCCATAGCGATACATCCACTGCAAACATTAGCGCATGCTACCACTAACGCAAGAAGCATCCGATCCCTGAGAGTGAGGTAGCAGGCAAGGCTCTCCAAGTAGGCGTTGACAGATGGAGCTCATTAGCATTTAAAGGTGCAGGCACAGAAACAGCCTACTCTCAGTAGAGCTCAGTAGAGCGACTTTTAGACAGCTGAAATTCAGGACCACGGATGGGTTTGGGGCAATGCATATTGAATACAGTGTTGTTGGACCTCTGACAGCTGTGTGAAATTGATGACAGTATAAAATGGGACCTTTAATGATAAGAATTATAATGATCAAGTATTTGTCTGACAAAAAAAAATGATGTGATTGGAAGGACCGAAAGTGCTACGAGTTCAGAGCCGCAGACTTTGGAGGAGTTAAAAAAAGTGGTTTGATTTCAAGTGATAGGCCAAGAGACGCATCTCTGCTCACAGTGACAGTGTGCAAGTTACTGTGGGGGGAGTGGGGATCCCCACGCTCTCCCTGCTTGATGAGCGGTCATGTGCGGTCCCTGAAAACTCACTTTAGCCTAAATTGCGCATTGGTAATGTCCTCTAGCAATGCCAAAGCAGCTATTGTGTAAACGGCTTCAGCCCTCATACAGTGCAGGTAACACCTGAATGAATTTTTACTCCCCTATAATACAGGAAAATATTCTTTATTTATGTACATAAAGATCAGATTTTTTTTTAATTTACCTAAAGATCATAATTATAATGCACACTGACAAACATATTTACAGAAGACATTAAAAAAGGGGAAACAACTGACACGTCCCTGTTTGATTACAGTGAAGGCTTTTATGAACTGTAGAATTAATCCTAACCTCCCTCTGTGGATTTTTCTACATGAGGAAACATGTAAAGTGGTGTGAGTACATTTTTCCAAGTCTAGGAATGGTTTATACATTTGGCCCCTGGTGCCTACATCATCCACAATGCAGATCAGTGGGATTAATTTATCAGAATACATGTAGCTTCCTCTGAAGCCACAAAAGGCTTCATGCTACTTTTTTCACTTATGCAGTAGTTCTTCCCAAGACCTATAAACACATTTGTATGTTTAAAAGTGGATGTCTCCCTATAAATACATTTAAAACGACAATATATAAAAATTACTTTCAAGAATTATATTCATTGCTTATGCAAACAAATCCAGTCTATCAGCATGAGTTTGACTGGACAGCTGTTGGTGAAGAATCTCAGTCATCGTGGTCATGGAGACTCAGACAGGTCCAGTTGCCTACGATTTAGCACTAAGAGTCCAGACCTGTCGCAGATTACGGATTTAGATAATGCCTGTTATTTTGTTACCTTGAGCTGTCCTTTTGTTTCCAGCTGCGACAGCATCGGCTGGTAATGTTTTCACCTTCTGAATCTGTGTGTCTGTGTGTGTGTGTGTGTGTGTGTGTCTCAAATCAAATTGGATTGAGCATTTAAAGGGGCCAGCTGAAACAGAAAGGTAATAAGTAACTTGTCCCTGTCACTATTACTGTGCTACTACCATTGTACTATCCAAGGAGGTCTTTACACACTTTGAGCCCTGAGTCTTGCCTCAAAGGCCAAACACAGCCTGCCCCACCTTGTTGCTGCAGCTTGTGTCTCGTGTTGAGACTGAAAAAATGAAAATGTTCAAGTGGTAAACAACACACACAAAAAACAGCTGGGCTGCTCAGGTCCTCCTCTGTGGCTGTCCTCTGCAGAGTGGCTGCTGCTAAATGCATTCATTTTTTAATTCTAAAACCTTTGGATGCTCTTTTAAGAATTAAAAAATCAATGTTGTTAATACACCCACAAATCAAAATCACATTGAGAGAGAGAGGAGGTAGAGGAGACACATTCTTCTAAATATTTTTTGTTATTGTGTTCAACCAAAACG
>CAEMYA010000029.1:1703499-1718988 GCA_903131615.1 Diplodus sargus
CCATTTCCCACAGTGTGGAGGGGTCATCGAGGAACAAAGAAAAGTCCAAAAGTCTAAAAAGCAGCAGGAGGTTCAGTCTCTTTGGTCTCATATTTTCTTATTGATCGACTGAGTGAGGCAGCCGACCAAATTCTCCCTCCTCCCTCTCACTTCTCCCTCTCCTCCTTTGATTCTTCGTTCTTCTCCCTCTCTTTTACTTCCTTTCTTGATGGCGATTGAAAATTCACCACGCATTCATAAAGTGGATAACTTTCTTAAACTTAAGTTTGCTCAGTTTTCCCGTTTAGTCAGAGTGGAGGCGTTTCTCTGAAGCAGCACTGAAGACACTTTGGAATCATGTTGCAGTTTGTTGGAGTTGCTCTGGATGTTAAAGTTTTGTTGAGATCAGAAAGTCGTGTTGTTCCAGTTTGTGTATTTATCATTATTGATGTTCGCGAAAGTTCCTGCATTTCAGCTGCGAGTGGTTTATTTTTCTCAAGATAAAAAGATTATCAAAAGATCTGCGGTTGTTTAGAATCGATACGATCTCACAGCTGGATGGGAGAGAGAGTTTCAAGCCCTTAAAGATAATGTGCAGCAGCAGCAGTTTTATTTTTAAAGAATCAGTATTTACTCTTTGTTTTGTTTGTAGTGTTTTGAGCATTTTTGAACATTTAGTTAATCATCTAGCGAGATCAGCCAGTGTACCAGTGTCTTAACCCAGCTAGTGTGGGCTTCCAGTGATGCCAGTTGATATCCAGATAACAGATATCCAGGCCATGTATCTGTCATCTGATTGAATCATTCCCACCTATCTTTACAAACAGATATTTGCATTTGCATTTGCATGCAGACAAATTCAAATAAGCTAATAAATAATATGGAAATACATTTAAAAATGTCCCCCCTACACGGATTGTTTTGCTGCCTTCAACCAATATCCGCTCACATGATTGGTCAATACTACTTGCACTACAACAAACCACAAATGTAAACCTCTGGAAACCAGAATGCTTCTGATACCAAAATCTTAGATTAGGAATCAGCTGGTCTAGCTGAAGAAATGCACCATTACATTTATGATCAATTAGGTCGGAGATTTACCGCTCGCTTTCGCAAGATGGCGTACGTTGGCGTAAGTTACTTTATTTATTTGGATTTCATATGAGGTAGAACAGCAATAAATCCTACACATTTGAAATGAAAAAAAAAAACAGCTATCCTGATATGAAACCATTGTGATGAAGGTCTGGTTAGATTTAGTCATAAAAACCACTTGCTCAGGTTCAGATGTAGTGGATCATGGTTTGGTTCAAATAACTTTTCATTAAGGCTTGACGACAGTCATTGTCACTGATAAAATAAAAACCACTTGGTTAAGGTTTGGTCATTGGTGAAAAGAAGTCAATGCTGACTGCCACTGCAGTCATAACTACTGTAGCTGCTTTGTCCTAATCGGAATCCCATGGTTGCCAGGAAGGAACGAACTGAATCTAGAAACTGATAAATGGCAGCTGTGGCTCAGGGGCAGAGCCAACGTCTTGTTATCGGAAGGTCGCTGGTTCGAGTCGGTGCCTTGCATGGCAGCCACCACCATCAGTATATGAATTACTGTAAATTGCTCTGAACTTGCTCAAAAGCGTGCTAAAATGCCCTTAAATGTGAAATGTAAATGACATGGAAAACACCAAGCAGGAACATGATGATTACATGGTTTGTGGTAATTGTTAAGCTAACGCAGTTGGTAAAACTCTAGATTGTGTTTTGAACTCAGATTTCTAATTAAAACTTCTCTCTGCAGGCCTTTATCCCTACAAACAGTTTTAAGTAGTCCACTTTTCTTCGAGCCTCGTGACAGCAGCAGCACATTTCAACATCAGAGCCTTCAACATGCTAAGTTCTCTTTGATCCTGAGAAAGTACCCGTGCATACTTAAACGTGGGACAAAGTACACGGTGTCGATGTTTAAAGGAAATGCGAAGGAAAGTCGATGTTAAGTGCTGAGTGAAGAGCAGATCAAAAACAGGACAATGTGTGTGTTTAACTCCGACAAGCTTGGAGTTTGGTGTTAAAGTTAGCGAGGATGGAGAAAGAGAGCAGGGAGAGAAAGAGGAGGGAGGTTGGACGGGAGAAGGGGGGGTTAGGTTTCGATTAGTTAAGAGCAGAGAGGCTGTGATTCTGCTCAGCTGGAGAGAGAAAGTATTGACGTGGAGTCAGAGAACCTCGGCTTCCCCTCGCTTCCCTCCCCTTCAGTCCCTCAGGTAGGCATTAAAACCCAGCCGAGCGATGGAGGGATGGAAGGATGGAGAGACAGAGGGGTAGAAACCCCCAAGAGCCCAGCCGGAGCTTTGATTCACCGGGGTTTCTCACATCAACTGCAGGAGTTTGGGGCCCGCAGCTTGAGGAGGGGCCGCCGTCTTTAAAACCACAGCGCTGTCAAAAACTAATCGCCGCCGCTTTACTTTTCAATTATCAATTCAGTGTCGAGCTGCACTGCAGCTTAGAGCGGGCTTAACATTACTAACGGCTATTAAGATGTGGGGGTTTGTGGGATTTTGAGAGGGAATATTGTGTGTGTGGTGTTTTTAACAAGGTGAGGAGATCAGAAACAGATCATCTGAATACACTCAAAGAAGTGAGGAGGACTGTGCATGTTTTTATGCTGGAATTAAATTTTAGATTATTTCAGCGGTTGCAGCAGAGCTTTTCAAACTGCAACATGTGGTGCAGTAAAGCGTGTCAACATGTGTTAAAGTGCAAGTGTAAGTGTCTTTAGCATGCCCAACTAACTTGCTTATTTCCAACATTAGTAACTAGTAGAGGCTGACTACATTAGTTTGTGAGGTCACAGGTCACAAGTCCTGTTATTGACCAGCAGATCCTCTGTGAGGTATTTCCTGACTGTGAGGGAGCTGGACCAGTGCTATCAGAGTTGAAGCCTACGTTAGTGGTTTAAACACTTTTGCAAACGAATCAGTTCGAAGGAACGTTCTCAGTTTGTTCTTTCCTTCTCACAGACCAGTCGCTGTGTTGTTCTCTGTTTAGTTATCAGAGTGGTGAAGAGGACTGACAGCCAGCCAATCGTATGCTGAGTCTAGGACACTGTCGTCAAATTTTAGCCAATGAGAAACAGGAAAGCATAGCAACCGTTTCCATGGAAAAAAACCCCCTTTCATTTAGTTCGTAGCTCGTCGTTCTTGTTCAGTCAGTCACCCTTGGCTTACCTTCAATACATGTCAATGTAATGTCAATGTGAATATACACATTATCCACTGGTGTGTTGTCTAAAAGTACTGGAATTTGAAGAAAATTCCACCTAGTGGCCAAGGCATGTAATGACAGCAGTATGTGATGCACACCGGCTGGAAAGATTCCGAAAATGAATTATTTTGAGCATCACAATCTCTTTGTTATCAGAATTTGATCTATTCAGTCTGGTAACATTTGGAAAGTCTAGAAGGACAGCATCATCACATTGTTTTATTCCCATTAAGGTTAATGGAGTGCTAAACCAGAAGTCTCTAGTGCTCATGTTCTATCAACCAAATATTGCAGAGGCGATACAGAAGATCTTGGTAGTTTTACAGCCAGGAAGTCAAATTGTTTTGGCCTCATGCACCACTGAGCTGATTTCAGTGGAATGGAAAATGACTCTGAATGTGAATCCAGATTTCGCCATTCTATACATTGCGATTGAGCCAGCCTTTATTGGCCATTCAAGGAGCTAAAGTTTGATGCTCTTCTGCATTGGCTTCATTTGGCAAACATTATCAATACTCCGCATGATGAAGACGTTTTGCCTTCACCTTTAAAAGTATATATATAAAAAAATACAGTTAAAAAATATGAAAAATATAGTGTTATTCTAACCTCTGTCTTATTTATCTGAGTATTCAAGCAGGGCTTGGCAGTATCACTGGGAATCAATATCATGATCAATAGTCAAATTTACCTCTGTAACATCTGAAAAATGAAATATGTACAACCTCTGCGATGTAGACCATTATTATACATTTGTTATGATATCGTCATAATCTGTTTATATATCGACCTCCAGCTCTCCTCACTGAGAGATTTGGTTAACATTAACAACAACACTCACAAGTGACAAGTGTATACCTACACTAAACTGTGTTATCAACAATTTACTAAATGTATAATAATGATATACTAGTTACATATGCTCAATAAGAGGTCTTAAAATGCTGTCGATTAAAGAATAATTAAAGTGATATCAAACATTACAAGTAACAGATCCCGTACACTGAATGTAAAATCTGAATGTGTAAAGAAACTAAAGATTACAGGTTTCATAGGATTCATATAGCTGTTTAACTAGGCCATAGTCATGATTATGATCAATTAATTACTGTGATGTTCCTTTAAACAACACCCGTCTGTACTCCTTCACCTTTTACAGTGTTCTGGCCCTGCGCAGTGGTGAACTCCTCTCTGCTCGGGATGAAAGGTACACGAGCCTCAAAGAACAAACTTTCTAATGTTACATATTGATCAAAAATTACTTATGCAGCAAATTTAGGCCACGTTCCTTCATTCCGCTTCTCTTAATTCCTTTCATCAGGCAGTGTGAAGGCTTTTCTCCATCGAGCGCGGGCCAAACCTTCTGGTGAGGAGCGGAGGCAGTATTTATCTTGGAATGACCTCGTTATTTATTATGAAGAAAAGAAAAAGTTCATGCTCTCCGTTTACGGTCTCCACTCGTGTTCATGAGAAGAACAAGCTGAGAAGTTCACTCTTTTACTTTTCCCATTGTCAGATGTTTGACTTCTTACAGCGGTTGAACTGCTGTGGCTCCATCAGCAGGCGGAACTTCTGGGCGTCCTGACAGCCCAGTGGTATTGTTAAAGGTGCATGCTGCACAAAATCATACCCCTCTCTCTCCTACTTGTTTCTAAGACAGGCTCAAATGCCAAAAAACAATCAAATAGGAAATAAATTCAACTTTAATTTCAGTAGGATTCACAAAGATCTTGTTATCAGCTCTGCCAAAGAGGTCGTGTTTTCATCTGTGACCATTTGTTTGTTGGCTTGTCAGCAGGATTACACAAAAACTGCTTAACAGGTTTCCATGAACCTCGGATGGGTCTTAGCCAGAGCAGATCTGGATGACAGAACAGATCATTCTTTTCTCCCTTTCTTTAATATTCTGAAATTTTTTGTTAACTTCTTAGGGAATAATGCACTGATTAATCATTATTGATGATTTTTTTTTAATAATATGGCACATTTAGGTGGCTGGTATCTGAGTGAGAACAATTTATGGCAGGTCCTAATAAAAATCTGGAGCAAGCAGGATTTAAAAATATTGAATTATTGTATAAATCTTTGTAGAATCAAAGGGGACTGTTGGGCCTTGGTGGAGGTATGCGCACCACTGAGTGCCTAGTTTACTATGAAACTGAAACCACTTAATATTCTACATTAATTTTCCTTTCACCATACATAATGATGCACATGAGGTATTTACATTTAAATTTTAAATGATTGTATTATCAGTGGTCATTAATAAAAGACAACAGTTTAAAGAGATTTAAAGATTAAAACCCCTTCAAATTAAAGAAGTAATGCTATGATATTATTTGATACACACATTAAAAGGCCCTTAAATTAACATCTGTCTAAACACATCTCAATTACCTTTACTTAACCCCAAATTTGTGATTAGTCCAATTGATAAAAAAGAAGAGAAAATGGAAACAAATGAAGGGGTTTCAAGGTTAACATCATGCAAACTTTTAATACATTACAATTTATTCATTAATATATTCATTCGTTCATTCAGTCATTCAGTCATTCATTTATTCTATAATTTCCCCTCAAAATTGGGGTTGATTTATTATTGTGTAAACTAAGGAAAATGCAGGCATCCCTTAAATAATGCTTAATTTGTTCAATAAGAGTTTTTAAGATTTAAATTGGACTGAGTCTAAAAAAATCATAAAATTATATTTTATTGTTTATATAAAAAAAACCAATTATTCTTCAAATGAATAATTTAGAAGGTCTTTTCATGCACTGTTTTCTGTAATAACTAAGGAATGCAAATTGTTATTTTATGTGATACTCACTGATCACCTGACCATTAGGAATAATGGTTTTAATAAATGTAGAAATAAATAAACTAGGGCAGCATCAGGAGTAGTTTGGGATTCTAAACTGATTGTTTGTAAGTTAACCAGTTACAATAGTGCTGTTGCACTAACAGTTTAAGTGCTCACAATTGTATCAATGATGAAAATTGTAGTAGAAACAAAACTGGTCTTACACAAACAGCAGACAATACAAATACTTCATACCACAAATCAAGAGAAATGACCTTTATGTTTCAGCAGTAAGGAGCTGCAGCAGTAATTATTGCAGTAACCTAACAGCAGAAGTAGAAGCACTCGTAACAGCCTACAGGGAGCAGGCCCGTAGCATCAGCAGTATTTTTTCTGTTCTTTCTCATTTTCTCTGTCATAAATATTTAAATATATATTAATGACCCTTGTCTGATTTTTCTGCTGTTTGTCTGAGCTTGTTTCACTGGCTGCGGGTTACTGAGGGGAAGAACAAGAAATGATGGGTGTGTTCTGGGCTGAGAGCTGCCTGATGACCCACCGCTGGTCCTGCCTGAAGTCTTGAGCAGCTCGGAGGAGTCGGACTGTCAGGAAACACGTGTCAGGTTGTCCCAGTGTTCTGTTCACAACGTATGCCTGCCAAGATTGCATGTACTAGTTTCTCACTGTTGTTATCAAGTAAAAGCAGGAAATGACCCCCGCATTTTTTGACCCTGCAGATGAACTTAGAATCAAAGAATTCATAAAGCTACATATGTGTGTGTGAGCGTCAGCTCACTGGCACACACACATTACCGTCTATTTAGACCATCCCGCCTCCACACACGTCCTCTGACCCTCTAGGGTTGTGACCTCTGACCCCTGCACTGCTCATCACAATGTCACAACGTCCATCTGTGTGTGCGTGTGTGTGTGTGTGTGTGTGTGGGAGGAGGGAGGGAAGGAGGAGTTCCTGGAAACAACCCATCTGTCCCTTCTTAGGACACACAGATGTTTGTATTTCTGTCCTAAGCTGAAGCTAATTCTAACATTAACCCTGAAATCAAGACAGAACTTCATATTTTTGCCAAACAACCATCCCTGTGCAATCGTATTTAAATTGTGCTACTCCTCTTTGCAAGCTATGTTTCTGTTCAATTTTATCCATATATCTTTACACTTATTTGGTCATGACTGCAATTATCCATCTTGGTCTGTCTATCTCTGAAATGTAAATAGAGTACAGTCTTTATTACTTTTCATCTTATTTTTGTATTACTCTATTTTTGTCTTGCTTTATTTCCATACATAATTTCCCCCATCTCCTTCTGACTCTTGAGCTACTGAAACAAGCCAATTTCCCCAGTATGAGATCCATAAGATCTTATTTTATCTTAAGACTCACAAAGGGAAAGCTACAAAGATACCACAGTCTCAAATCACACGCAGCAACGTTATGAAAAGAAACTCTGCTGTAAAATGCATTAACCCCAAATAATGTATAATAGTAATACAATGGAATACTTTCCTTACTAAGTGTATGATGTTCCCCTGGGGTTTCTTTTCATTTAAAATCTTCTTTAATTTATCATAGTAGTTAAATACTTTCCTACCACATTATGCATTTTCAAATGTTTACAAATACAGGACATGAATTTATAGTAATGCAAAAGTAATCATGTGGTGTTAAGAAATAAGTTTTATGGATATAATAATAAACTTGGAATTATGAGAAATTGCCATGTGATAGTATTTGTGCAAATAAACTACAAAACAGCCTAAAAGTAAGATGTAGTTGTAATCAGTCAGTATTACCCAACAAGAAAAAGAACTGTAATTTAAAAAAAATAAACTTCACGAGGATGAAGGAAGAAATTTGATCTAAAAACTGATCACAATTTAAAAGCAACATGGACGTGAAAAAACACTGGTGTAGCCCTTTAACCTTGCGTTTACATTTTCCTCCAGGGTCCCCCCACCCCCCGCTTCTGTGTTCTGAATTCAGATTTCAGATGAAAACTTCTCCCTGCAGTCTCCACTGTCAGACCTTTATCCCTACAAACAGTTTTAAGTAGTCCACTTATCCACCCGCATCTTTCCTCTGAGCCTCGTGACAGCAGCAGCACATTTCAACATCAGAGCCTTCAACATGCTAAATTCTCTTTAATCCTGAGAAAGTATCTGTGCATACTTAAACGTGGGACAAAGTACACGCTGTCGACGTTTAAAGACAAATACGAAGGAAAGTCGATGTTAAGTGCTGAGTGAAGAGCAGATCAAAAACAGGACAATATGTGTGTTTAGCTCCGACACGCTCCAGAGCTCGCATCCCTTCTAAAATGCAAAACCAACTGTGTGGTGCTTTAAAGAGCAGATGGAGCTGTTAAACTGTCTTTTCAGATCAGAGGTTTAATCCCCAAACCAACACGCATCCAGGTCAAGTACCAGGAACTGTGTGGGTGCACACAGGGCAAGATCAACCCCAAACCACACATGTTCAAATATCCTGCAGCAGCACACATGTATTATACTGAAATTTAAACATGACAGTAAGGAAAGATGGTCTGTTTATGTTCGGTTCAGACCTAAATCTTATTTTCTTAGGTAAAACAACTACATTATGTGAATGTGAGTGTTTTCTTCTTGGATTTTGTTTAACATCATTTCTATAGCTTTATTTGTAAGATTGTGTTGGCAACCTGAACAATAAGATACAAATAATAAGTAAAAAACAAACAAACAAAAGTTTTTCCTCTTTTCTCTCCTCAAGATCGCACAGAATCCTAATAACTGCTGGAGTGTGGTGGTTTCATATGCTGTGTGTTACAGCTTCGGTTTCAAAAAAGAACAGTCTGCTTTACCAGCAGCTGATGATTATTTTGTTCGTACCGTCTATAGAAGCATGAAGACGGCATGGATTGCAATTCATATTGTTTTCATTGAAAATGGGGTCCATGGTGGAAATAATTCTGATTCTCATTTTGACCGCACTTGTGCTGCCCTGAACTGAAGCTTCATTCAATCCCAAGTAAAAGATCTCCGTTTGCACTGTTAGGTCGAGGTAAACAGACAGGTTTACTGGACTCCCTGATGAGGAAAGACTTTGTTACGAGATGTAGGTGAGAATGAAGACTGAAGACAGAGATTTTTTGTTTAATGGCCAAAATAAGAAGATTTCAAAGTATAATATGTAGGAATTTTTAATAAAAATCTCTAACAAATCCAATTCTGTTGACTCGAGTGAAGCTCAATTCTGTTCTCAGTCCCTATTGGAGTTAAGAGGGATGACCTCTTAAGGTGGGATCCAAAAGGCAAAAACATGGCGGACCTGTTTAATGCAATGGTGTACTGCGGAAAGTTGTCCGAAACATAGTCTACCCACGTGTGAACCAATGGCGACCTACCGCAGTCGGACCAATTCTTTTGCGGGCCTTCTCAGGGATCCTAACCCAGAGGTTGGCCGAGACCTTTAAGATTCACACAGGTCAGAAAGGCTTTGTGAAGTCTCCTGGATGCTCCGAGAACCTAGCTCTGTTCAACAGGATTCTGCAGACATGTAAGAGGAACATTACACCGCTTAAAGTGAAACTCACCAAAAAGCAACCAAGGCTTTATTTGTGATTGAATATGAGTCAAACCTTCATCTAAATGCATAGTTACGACGAAAGAGACACTTTTAAGATTTACCGTAGTTTTGTTTTCGGGCAAGCTAATTTTCAATGGAGTGCAGGGGCACTGGCATGCCGGCATCAAAATCGCTATTTTAAAACACTAAGAAGGCTCGACACAACATGAAACTTTGCTCGTAGTATCACCAGGGTCTCTACACATGAACGCTAGCATTGAGAACATTGTATGTGCACACAGAGTTTACTTAAAAGAAGGTTTTTGAACTACTCACCGTAGGAGCTGCATCTCCAGCGCGTCGCTGTCATGGCAGACAAAAAGTGTCGATCCCCGAGTGTGACCTGACAGGCAGGAGAGTAATGGTGGACCGCTCCTCAAGCCTGCGTGTTAGGTTGCACTCTGGGATTCACACGTTTTGTCTGCCATGACGGCGACACGCCAGAGATTCAGCTCCTAAGGATCTCAAGCTTTCTTAGTGTTTTAAAAATAGCAATTTTGATGCTAGCGTGCCAGTGCCCCTGCACTCCATTGAAAATGATCTTGCCCAAAAATGAAACTATGGCAAATCTAAAAAGTGCCTCTTTCGTTGTAATTATGCATTTACAAGAAGGTTTGACTCATATTCAATCACAAGTAACGCCTTGGTTGCTTTTTGGTGAGAGTTTTTCTTTAACTTTGTCTTTATTTACATTCTATCTGGACTCTCTAGCCAGCTGAGGAGCAACTTTTGTCCACATTTCACCTGGCCCTCCACTCAACACTCTGTGAACATCCTTTGCTTTGATAGAGACCCCACTAGTGGCAGAACTTACATATCAGTAATATCATATATCAGAGTCATGGGACTGACAAGGCCAGCTGAGCTAGCTGTACTGCTAGCAAGGTAATTTGCTGGCAGTACAACTAATAGACCCTACAGATTGTGCGTTTGACCATGTTTTATGATTTTTTTTTCAAGTAAATGTCAGAAATTATATAGTTATCAGCTATATTAATTTTTTTTTTTATGTTGTCAGTGTATCATATAACAAGATAAAAACAATGTGACAATGTAAAAAATGTTACTATTGATGAATCAACAAAGAATTATCACCTGGATCGCCTGAGCTCTCCTTTGTGGAGCTTTATGGAATGGTTTAGTGAGTGAGTTTCACCCTATAAGGTTGTGATGTCATAACTATACAGTCACCACCCCTCAGCCATGCCCACAGCATGTTCTTTTTAACTCCGGTAGAGCTCATGTGGAAACATGGTGGGCCATGCCTGCTCATGCCTGTGAGAGCTGACCAATCAGAGCCGACTGGACAGACAGGCACTAAAACAGTGTTCAGACAAATAGGACAAATAGAGGTGCTGCAGCAGACAGACTAAAAATGTGTTTTTGAATATTTGAGTATGTAAACATTCGCTAGTACTGTAGACACCTAAAATACACATTAGCCTGAAAATGAGCATAATATGAGACATTTTATAGATCTTTTTTGTGCTTTCCTCCAGTGGAGTTAGTGCAAGTTTACAAAATGACATTCTGTGATAATATGACACCAATGCAGAGACGGACAAAGTTTGTCTTACAGAATTATTGTTTATCTATTAAAACACATTTGCATTGATCACATCACATTTTGTCAAAACCAAACAGAGGTGAAAAAATAAAGAAACACAGCTGTTACTATGGTTTTTCTTTTGCTGGAGAGTATTTTAAAGAAAACAAACCATTTTTTAACTACCAAGAGTCTCTCTTCATTTCTGATGGATGAATGATAATAAGGGAAATTTTGGGTGAGTTTGGGATTACAGACAAAGTCTTGTCAACACTTTCTTTGGGACTGTTCTTATATAGAAACCCAACTTATAGTTATATAGTTATATAGTTATATAGTAACTTAATATATTTTCCAGGGAAGTTGATGTTAAATGTAAATGTATGGAAACAATAAAGCTCCTGTCAAGTGTCGTTAAATTGCTGAAAAGCCCCATCATCGCCTTCCTGACCTCTGACCTGCTTGTGAGAGAGGAAGAGAGTCAAAAATAGTTTTTACAAACAGGAAACAATGTTTTTGAATCCCTCTTGTTGTTTAAGGGGAGCAGATAAACTCTTGTCTCCATGTTCATATCAGTTTCATGCTTGGTTTGAAAAATTAGATCAATAGTTCTTGTGTTTGATGTCTTGAACAAGCATCAGTACGATTCCGTTCTTAACCGTAGTGATTTGTACACCGGAGGGCATAACGATTGATCATGTTACCAAACCAAGAGCTGCTTGATGATAAATATTTTATCTTTGTGCGTGTCGATAAACGACTCCCTAACAACACACGAGTTGATGTGAACTCATTCTGGACACAGACGATCTCAGTGAGGATATCGATGGATTGTTTATGAGCAGCTGATGGGAGATGAATTGGTTTTGTGGCGTAGCATCCGCTCTATATGTCCGAGCTGCTGCTCATAATCACAGCTCAGATGATTGACAGCTGGCTGTCTTTAGCCTGTGATCCATTTATGGGAAAATAAATGAAGAAGGAAACCTTGTAACTCCAGCTTACAGCTGTTGGTAAGTCGTGTTTCAGTTTGTATTCATCAGGGTCCAGATGTGTGCAAGGCTGTAGAGGCTTTGAAGGCTGATCAACCCAAGAAATGCTATTGTTTAAAGCAACTAAAAGTGCAAATAAAGGCTCCCCTGCCTGCAGTCATATTCAACTCTGCAAATCTGAATTTAAAATTAAATAACTGAAACATGTGGCTGGATGGAGAGAAGGGAACTGACCTATACACTGATGAATTACTTGCTGAATGTTTTAGGCAGGTGATATGTACATTATTCAGCCAAGTCTCCAGATAAAATGCTAGCAGTTAACTTTTCTTCAAACCAAGCATTCAAATTTGTGTCTCATACATATCATATTGACATTTCTAAAATATGTGTCACGTTACTTTCGCGTTAAATGTATATGAGCTGACATATGATATATTATTGACATGCAGCTGGGACATTTCCAGATGTTTTTGGTCTGACAAAAGAAGGTTTCGAGCCAAAACAGGACCTTTCCTAACCTTAACCAAAAGTTTTTTGTGCTTAAACCAAGACCTGGCCAAAAGCACAGCGTTGTCCCCAAATACATTAGAGAATTTAACCTAAGAACTGTAAAACAACATATGTTTCACGCCGACATTCACCTAGATCATTTATATGTGGACATCTCCAATATCTAGAAAGAAACTAACTTGCTGGAAACAAGTCAAAACCATTAAACTGAATGTCTCATGGACGGTAAGTATCTCCCTGTGTCCAAGAATCTTTTTTTCTTAGCAAGACAAGTTTTGTCTTCTGCATAAAAAAAATGTGTTTGGAGGGAAGTGTGATCGGATTTTGTTGAGTAGTAACTTTTTTCTTCTGGTGTGGAAAGAGCTTGGGATGGAAAGGATAACCAGTACCTAAGTCACTTTTTCATTATTGAACCATGAATCATGACCACCACTGTTTCTGAATGTTATGGCTCTGTTTCGGCAACTCAAAGCTCTCGATTAACACATTTTTTCATCGCTCTGAGCTGATGTTTTAAAAAACTAATAAAATATGTCACCACAAACACTCAGACACACACACACACACACACACACACACACACACACACACACACACACGGTATTTACTTTATTTATCTAGGGATATATGAGAAAAATCATTTTTGAATAGGGTTGCGCATAATTCAATATCTTAAAGTTCACAATTTAATAATAAAAATGCAAGACAGGAGCACAGTCTTTTAAAGCATCCTATAGTCTGCTGTTACTGCTCTAGGCACTTTGTGACAGATTCAAACTGAAGCAAAAGCATTATTAGAAACTTTGGCTGAGAAACATCGTGCTGCAAGTTTTCTGAAATTGAAAATCCCCCAAACCAAGTCCAGAGGAAGCGAGGGGAGGAAAGATTTATTTTCTCTGCTAAATGGCAAATGTCAATTCCGTGAAGCTACCACGTCTGAAACACTCTCACATCATTCTGTAATTTCACCTCAGAGCGAGGCCTGAGTAACAAAAAACAAAACTAACAACGAACAATAACAAATAACAAACCCCCGTCTGCAGGAGACACATCGTGGAGAAGCGAGGTTGTCACCTGACGGAGGTAAATCACCTCCAGACCAGATTCCTCAGGTCTATTACAGCCGGAAGCCAAGCAGGAGAGACGGCGGCGAGCAGGATGTGACCAGCAGCAGCATCGACTGGTTAAGGCTGAAGATTGGTGGGAGCGGACGGATCGATACTCTCGGAGCCTGGACAGAGAGCTGGAAGCAGAAAGAGAGAGAGGCCTGTGATTACTGCAGAGAGCGAGAGGGAGGGAGAGGTCTGATATTACTCTCTTTTATTGTGTTTGTGTGTCGGAGAGTTCAAAACTATGTTAAATGGGGATTGAACCCACAGGTACAAATGTATTAAAACAATAGGAGAACGGCTTAGTGGGTCTTTTCAAATTGGTGGTGATGTTGGATTTTCAAGACTGGCCTCCTCCAATTGAGATTGTCTTGTAGATCAAAATGAAGTTACATAAAAGATTTCCTCTCCCATCATATAAACTTGAAGACGACTTGTTAACTATCATTTTGGTTGAAGTTAAAGGGGCTTTATGTAACAATTTTTCGTATTGTACATGTATTGAAAACTTTTATATTGGCCACAAATCACCGATTTCACCCCAGCAAGATGTGTGTGTCTGGACATCATTGACCAGTTACCATGTACATATTGCAGGTATCATTCATGGCTGTACAAGCTGACGAGGCAACCAATGTGGTGTTCGTAAGCCAGCATGTGACTGTGCCTAGGTACGCCACTGAATGTTCCATTGTGGAAATGTTTCTATTTCTCCCCATCAGTGGATAGAACTGTGGTGGGACTCTGTGGGACTGTTTGAGTGAGAAGCTTCAGCCCTGTACAACATGTTCTCACTCCCAGCTCATCAAATATGGCAGCTTGGTCAGTGTCCCTGAGCTTCACTGTATGACACTCTGCAGTCAGAGTTAGCGGTAGGAAATACGGTATGCAAATTCTAGTTAGGCTTTCAAAAATGCCAGCAAACATTACACATATTTTGATGACATGTTGTGACATTTAGACAGTTAAAAAAAATTGTTAAATGGTTTGGTTAGAGTAAGGCATCATTGACTTAGGTTTAAACCTCAAATTGGACTTTTTCCACGAGTAATACAATCATGTTGGGATGCTTGAGGGGTAACTACAGTGTCAGACTTTAAAGCGTAGTCATATACAGTAAATTAGAAAATAAACTGATCACACAGCATCATCATCAGGCTCGCAGGCAAGGCTAAAAGAAAGGTTCCTTCACACACTTTCAGCTCCTTTGCTGATCGTGTAAACCTTATTACAGAGATTGATCTGAATTCATTTGATACAGTTTTTATTCCATGTTTGTCTGCTGCCGTGTTTTTTTTTGTTTTTTTTTTACATTTCTGAATAGTATGGTCACAACGAAGTCAAAGGACAAAAATCCAACTGAAACACAGGGTAGAGTGTTTGTGTGTGTGGGTGTGTGTGTGTGTGTAACGTTGACACTAACTTTAGCCTTGGGCATGTCTTTGAGCTGGGGGGAACACACACACACACACAGGGGCGCCGCCAGGGGGGGAAAGGTTAGGACGATTCCAAGGGCCCGGCACTTACAGGGGGCCCTTTGAGACATGGGCAACCTATACAAGGGCCCAACTAGATTTTTTTTCATGGGGCCCAAAATCCCTGGTGGTGCCCCTGCACACACACGCATACGCACACGCAGACGCAGATACACACACACGTGCACACA
>CAEMYA010000029.1:1734492-1752855 GCA_903131615.1 Diplodus sargus
ACTGTAGTTCCCTGACATCAGCTGAGTGATTTAGTACTTGAGCAATCTAGAGATGTGACTTGAATCTGATCAAATGTGTCCAAGCAGCTCATTGTGCCCTGATTGGACATGTAGCAGCTTGGTCAAATTGGCTTGTTGGGATGATTTCAGTGTTGGAGTATGTGTTGAAGCAGAGCGTGCACATGTTGAAATCAATGTTGAGACTGATTGACAGTATCAAACAATTAATCCAAAACCAAAACCAAAAAAAACCCCCCCAAAAAACAACAATGACACACAAACCTTGTTTTAGAGCCTCTATACCTGGCATACACACAACTACACTGGCTGTGTGTATGGGTGTTGGGTGTGTGTATGTGTTTTGTCCTTTCCCTCCTGTTGTGAAGCCGGCCCTCATGCTCTATTTGCAGTGATTCTATTGCCCCATTCCCATGCCCTCTCTCTCTGATAGGGAATTAGTTTGTTCACACACACACACACACACACACAGATACACACACNNNNCACACACACACACACACACACACACACACACACACACACACACACACACAAAAAATGACCTGAACAGGGACTTGAGAGGACAAGAGCAGCGCCTGAATGCGATGCGCCGCGTCCACATGAGGAGACAGTCCAAACACCTTCAAACAGCTGTGCGGCTGCTCCATCAGCTCACAGTGTTGGACAGAAACGGGCTCGAATGACGCGGCTGACGGTGTTTTCTCATACGACACAGACAATTACCAACATGAAGCCAAGAGGAGGAACATATGATGAGTCAAAATGTTATGTTTCTGACTTGTATGGCTCCATTAAAGGAAAGTTCTGGTTTATCCAGTGTATAGTCATTTCGTAGCGTCTTAATGTTGTTCGATAACATTGGACTCATTATATTATTGTTAATGAAAGAATTGCTGTACCAGTCAGAAGTTTGGACACATGTTATCCTCACGTGAGTCTAAACTTTTGACTGGTATTAAAGCATATTTCTAGTTTCTGTCCAATGACCATCGACTGAGGAGGCTGAAAGGACAAGTGTTGTTAGCAGATCTGTTAATGGATCTTGAATGCACATGATGGCTACATACAGAATGTATTGCTGACTGGGCTTGAGCTAGATATGTCCCAGACCGCTGTGTGCATCTTGTGTTGTGGGATGGTCAAGGTAATATACGCCTACTGTACAGGATTATATGGAAAAAATATTGTTAAACTCAATGAGATTTCTACAAAGAAACATAATTAAGAGAATCAGAAAGTCAGACAGCTTGGTACCAGACTGGAATTTCAGCGGTTTACTGTTAATTGTTTAACCACGAAGAATATGTTTGACCGGTCACATATGTCAGTCTACAGGTTAATTAGCTTGTAGACACACCGTCTGCTAACAGCTACACAAGAGCAGTCTGAGGTCAAAAGTGAAGCGGGCTAGAAGAAGCTCAGCGTGGGAACATTTCCTCCAGAAAGGCGAAAAAGTCAAATCTAAGTTAAAATATGTGATTCTACCTCTCAGTTTAGTTGTAGTAGCTGACTAGCCACCATTAGCTATAGCACATTAGGAGCCAACGCCCTGCTGCCATGACCATGGATGACTCGCATCCTAAGATCATGTCGCTACTAGCTTGAGGGAGGAAAGTGTGCTAGTCGAGGAGATGTGCTGCAAACCAGTGTGGTAGGTGGCGAGGGAGTCGAAGAGCTAGTTTCGTTATCTTTAGCTCGAGTATGTTATGACACAGAGAGCTGCTGCTACGAAACACGCGGTAAAACACTCTGAGAAGAAGAAAAATGATCAACTAAAAGTCAAGCTAGCCAGTGACATGCTAACATTAGCTAGATATGGGAGACCAGTGTGCCGTTCAGTTAGAGCCTCTCTCTGTCCGGGACAACATGTCATACAGCGCCACCGAGAAGCTGACGTGTTGTGCCGGATCTCATTGAGTCAGTGGATCGCTGGACAAGAAGGAAAGTGCCTCTGGTATTTCACTTCATTTTGCATTTATTTAAAAAAAAAAATTTTTTACCAGTAGCTAATTAACTAAACTGACATCCCACTTGAAAAAAAGCCTCCTGTGCTTAACAAAGTGTACACCGTTCTTATTGTTTCACTGCTTGTGTTTCTTTCTCGGCAACTGAATTGGGAGGCAAAACCTTTTAGTTTTTTTACCGCAGGAATGATCGACAGCACTTCATAAATCAGACCCATGTTTTAATCAACCATTGTCAATGTCTAATGAAGCTAAAATAGCTTTGAACTAAGAGACTAGCACTGATGAACGTCACTCTTCTTAACTCGTTACACAAACCTATCAAATATTTAAAAGTTCCTTAACATTACTTTTATGCAACTTCCAGTCAGTAGTAACCCTTTGCAGGTTAAGTGGCAGGGAAACATCTAAATAACAGACAGGAAGACAAATGACAGACATAAATAGCCTGCACCAGACAGGCAGACAGGATGGTGTGGTGACAGTGAGTCTGTGAACAAACAGCGGTGTCACTCAGAGATTTATCGACCTAAATCATACAGCATATGATTGATTCTATTTCTGTCTTTCTTTCTTTCTCCCTCCATCACATCTTTCCTCAATCTGCTTCTTCTTCTCTGTCTCTCCGTCTTTTGCGTTACTTACTCTGATTGGCCCTCCTCATCCCGCCCGATCTCTGTCCCACTCTCTCTCTTTCTCTCTCAGGCACACACACACACACACACACACACACACACACACACACACACACACACACACACACACACACACTTACTTTAACATGGCCTCTGGTCTGTTCTCTACTCACAGGCCAATCAATAGACAACATGTTGAGCTCTATACAGGCAGAGCTACTATGGATCCAAGGCCTAATTGCATGACTGTACGTCAAACAGAGTATGTGTGAGTGTGTGTCTGTTAGTGGTCGTTTTGGCACCTGACATTGATTCGGTTCCAGTCTTCATCTTTTGATGTGCAAGTTTCAGTCATTTGATATTTGTCATTGTAGTTGAGTTTTGATTAAAAAAAAAACAGCAAAAAAAGTTTAAAATGTTTTTCTTAAAGTCTTCTGAGCATACTGAAGCTACATTACAGCTGGTGCCACCTTTTTGTGACCAGTTACCATTGTAACAGGTGTAGTTGCCATCTTTTGAGACGTCAATGAACGATGGTGCTATGTACTTGTTCACACACACACACACACACACACACACACACACACACACACACACACACACTTTCTAACGATGGAAGCCTTGACAGCTTTGTGGTCCTGGTACTGGCTAAATGCCTCAGTGATTTTGTGGCCTTGGTGCTAAATACATCCATGAATCCATTTGAGCGGTGAACTTCAGCTGATCTGCGCCTTCTTCTCTTAGACAAAATCTAAGAGATTTTTGTGGCCCTGGTGGTCCGCTCGAGAACACGAGGGAGGACAGGATGTGAGCGGGCCGCGATGAATTTACTATTTAATCATGCCACATATGAGGCAACAATCAGCTAGCTAGTGTGTTATTCCCTCCCTTTTCTGGTGTCGATGGTTTGCATCTGTGCAGCAGACACGGTACAGTAGCTTCTGAGCTGTAGTTTCATGCCAACCTCTTTGTGAGTAACAGTTTGAGTCAAGTGTAAAGAATGAAGGCGACCACTCAGAGGCGGAGGAGGGCGGGTCCTGCTAGACAGACTCCCAAAGCAATTTATATATGTTATTTTATCTCACGGGATTATAAATGTTTGTGTACGTTATTTCTAAACTTAATGTGCTGCCAGTTTAGCAACAGTTAAAGTAAATGTGAATTGTGCCTCACATGTTAAAGTTGATGTAAAATACTACAGATAATGACACAGGTGAACCGCCACAGATAAACCCCAGTAATGATTTTTGGTCTGCCCAAAGTGTTTCTGCAGAAATGGACTGTTCATCTGGAGCAAGGTGACCTTCACAGTCAGACAGGGTGAGACACATGCTGATGATGTCACGGTGATGTCATCCGTCAGGATGTTTAATTGCACAGCGATGGTTTTAATAACTGAAGCTCATCACGGACATCGTCAGTTCTGGCCTGACCCACTATCTGTTTTAGAGGCAGGCAGACAGACCCTAATGTAGAGAAATACTCGGAAAGATTAAAAAAGAGGTGAAGAGAAACACGGACACCGAGGCAAAAACTAAAAGGTCGACAGAGGATGAGGAAAGGGAGGGACAGCTGAGAGAAGTGAAAAGTGAAAAACAGACAGAAAGGTGAAAGACAGACAGGTACAGAGTGAAAAGGCTTTATGAATTGTAGACAATGACTTTATTACTATATAATAAATACATAATTACCAAATCCACTGCAGTGACTGTGCACAGTGTAATGTCTATGTTTTCATTTCAGCATCCATGTTAACAGGTTGGAGCAGCAACACTGGCTGCGTGAGTTGCACTTTATCTGCAGTTTAACTTTTACTGCGACATGTTCTTTGCAAAAATAGACCTGAAAAGGACCTGAAGACAGTCATATCAACTTCACAGCAGTGTTTCACTACAGTGTTAATGTCAGTAGAATATGCCACAAACATCAAGAGAATACACACTACAGGTGAGGGGCAGTTTCTTTCATGTACATTGATTCTCTTCCTCCATCTCTTTTCCCCAACCACTTTCTTTCGATAAAGGAAAATCACGTCATCATATTTATTGATGAATATCAGAGGCTAACTGCATGTAAACAGAGCGTGCAGGCAGTAGCTGAGCTGCAGCAGCAATGCCGGCTGTGTGGACACACGTGCACGAGTGAGCAGCAGCAGCTCAGCGACGCAGCCGCCACACACTACACAAGCATCCAGTGTGGCCAGCCTGCTTCAGATCAATAAGCCACTGTTAACAACTCTGGATTGGCAAAATTGGAAAACATTTTGAAAACTGGTGAAACAGACGCTTATGGCAACAGTTGCGCATGAGCGCCTCGGCCGGCAGTTCCTTCAAACATTGCCACATTTTATTTTTTTCATTTTATTAATTTCTCTGTTGCTCAATAAGGTACCGCCTGTGTTTTGGATTGAGAGCGGCGTACTTTGTTAGCATCACAGCCCGCGGTGTCTTTCGATCATCCAACCTGCCCCAGCGAGGGGCTGTAATTTGTGTAGCAAACTTTGATTTCATTATGCAACACTGTGTTGTATGATGATGAATGAATTACCTCGTACATTCAGTGTCTCATGAATGCTGTCATCGAACAAGCTGTTGTGGTCTAGACACAGGGTAAGAGGTACACAGACAAGAACAGTTAATGTGATACAGGTACGGACTCAGAGACAACATAAGTCAGGCCGGTAAAGTGAGACAGAAAGACAAAAATATGAAAATACATGGACAAGGACAAAGACATACAAGGACAGTATTACACAAATTGGTACAGAGAGATGAGGAAAAAACAGCTACACAGACACTAAGAGAACAGGACGGACAGGGAGATACAGACAGTCTCAGACAGACAGGTAGAGAGGCGGACAGGGACAGGTGTTGACCTCTGCGGTGCCTCCTCATGTATCTGCCCCCCCTCCGTCCCCCTCCTCTCAGATCAACAGCAGGACGAGACACAAACGTATGACTTGCCCTCTCCATCCAGGCTCCATAATTCACCTCCACGCCTGCCGTTAGCTGTCACCGCACGTACCGCCACGCCGCCTTCAGGGTAAAATACTGCCACCTGGGCCGTCCCCGCGGCCCTCTCCAAAACAACGTTGGGCTGGAAAAATGGCAGGAGGAAGCGTGGGGTTAATAGAGTGATCCTCCTCTTTTAATTGAAAAAGTTAAACGAGGCGGCGGGGCGAGGATGTTATTACAGGGAATGAGACAGGAGCGGTGAGATGAATGGTGGCCTCCCAGGTTGGGTTAATGAGGACACGGGGGAGCATGTACGGTACTGGACATGGGTCAAACGTGTGTGTGTGTGTGGTGAAAATTAGGGTTCACCAGGATAAAGGCTGAGTCTGAAGGCATTCGGTGAACTGACAGTTTGACCAGTCTTCATCTCTTTACAGGAGCTGATTAGAGTCAAAACCTGCGAACGTTACTGTAAAAGAAATCCAAAGTCTGCACAGCTCGGCACTGACAGGGAATATTGACAAAAGCCAACTGAATTTTGACTTTGAAATAACATCAAAGAACTTTGCATCAGTCTAAGCTTGGAAATGGTGGTGTGATAAGATAATATTGCCACAAGGTCTGCCTATTTGCTTTCGAAACGATTTTATATCCACAGAGATAAACAGATATCACAAACATGTCCTGAAAAATCTTCTTGCTTTGCTGCTGCTACATTATTATAACTGGAGTGGGTTATAGAACTGTAAAAAACAACATTTAAACTGCACTTTTCATGATACTCACACTTTACAAAATTACATTTGAAAAGGATATCAAAAACATCATCAGATATTAAAAGCAGTTCTACAAAGGTGGGTTTTGGTCAGTGATCTACGTGGACAGGTCTATGAGGTGCTTGGGTAGAGGGTTCCAGCGGGAGGGGGCAGCTATGGAGAGGGCTCAAGTCGCCCCAAGTTTGGTGGTCATTCCTGAGCTGTGGAGACAGAAGGTCGGGATGAGAGGAGCAGAGGCTGCAGTAGGAAGTGGAGCAAGTCGACGAGGTAGAGAGGGGCCTGGTTATGGAGGGCTTTGGAGGCGAGGAGAAGGACTTTGCGTTGGATGTATTGGGAGACAGGGAGCCAGCTGAGGCTCTTGAGGAGTGGTTGGAGCAGGAGTGGGTGAGCAGAGTTTATTTGTGGTGTGGTTCGTCGTGGTTCGTAGAAACCAGCGAGAACAAGCTAAATGTTCCAGTATCCAGCCGTAAAAATCCCAGGCCCTCCTTTCAGGTCTCCCTTTAGAGCCACTCATCCAAAACACATGAACATGCACTGCTTGACCACACAGACACCAACTGCCCCGCAGAACTCACTGGCCTGCTGGGAAATGTTTCAGTGGCTAGTTCACTGTGTTCGACCAGCTCTCTTAGCTTCTTTAGTTTAACAATACATATACAAATCTCTTAAATGCCACAATCATATAAACATGAGCAAAATAGCCGTCACAAATGTACCTCAGTCTTACCACTGTTGGTGTCTGTTTTATGCTAACGTTAGCCGCTGAACGAGTGTGTTGCTGCAGCAGCCGCTCCATTTTTTTGTGCTTAGCTGCTGAACAGCAGGTGTGGAAGCTGTGTACTGTGAGCGCGATCACTAACGGTTCCTAACTACACCTAATATTATCATGATCAACGCAAAGAACGAACATTACTGTTGTTAGTACTCATCAATGTAAAGCAAGCATATTAGCATTAGGACATTTTAGCTCCACTTTCTCTGTCATTCATTCCGCTCACTATAAGGACTTTAACCATATCACCTTGTGGAAGACTCCAGTCAAGCGCAATCTAGAGTGCACATGGGGAGGCAGCTATGTCGGTAGACGGACAGGCAGGCTCGGGTGAAACCATTGCACATGCATTTTATTACGTTTTTAGAATCACTTAACAACAGCTGTAACAGCTGATTGTTAAGTCTGGCCAGCCTGCCTCCCTCTTTTTTTTTTTCAATTGATTTTTTGGAGGTGAGACCTCCAGCACAGAAACGTCGGACAGAGCCATGAATTTGTTGTAGTGAAACAGCTGGAAACACTCTAATCTGTTGAGACATATAGATATTCCTGTCTGTCATCAACAAGTGTCACTGTTCCTGCTCCTGTACAGAGCAGGAACATCACCAGCTTCTCAAGTACAGTCCTTTGCAATCTTGCTGTCTCCATTTTTTGAAAATCTTTTCTTATACAAATCCACAGATTTCGACAGCAAAGTTGATGAGTGCAAAGTAAGAATGATCCATAGTTAGAACAGCAAAAACACCCAGTTTGAAAAACAGCCTGTTTTCCACACACACAGACTCACTTTTACCCCTTTTCATAAAAACAAAAAGTTATTTTACATGCCCTCAAAGTAACTTTGGAACCCGATTCAGTAAAATGAGGGAACATATTAACTGATTGAAGATAATCAACGTTAATGAGAGAACATGTTTCTTTCCTGTACAATCAGCAGACAAAACTCTGTTTCCATAAACCAGAGCTCCTACTGCTGTTAAATGCATTTTCCACAAATTTGTAAAAAATCTCTTAATTTTTGAGCACCCACAGATGGTAAAAACTGATTTAATCACCTCATCGCCACAAAACGAGACAAATCAAGCTCTCCTTTTTCTGTTTAATATCTGAAACTGATCCAACGCTCCCCCTTAAGGCCCCGTCAGCTCTCACAGTACCCCTCCCCCACTTTACATGCCATCATTTATTAATGGTAAGAGGTCTGCATAAAGCATTAGCCATGTTTGTGATAAACCATTAGTGATGTATTTCATTTCTCAGTAGGAAACGGAGGAGCGTTGGGGGCCGTTAATATCCGTTAATGTTAAGAGGCGGCGGAAGGGGAAGAGGTTCCTCCCTCTGAGGTGATTAGACCCGTCCATTTAGTTAGAGGACGCGCACCCACGCACGTACACATGCGCGCACACACACACGCAAGCGCGCGCACACACACACACACACACACACTTCTACAGCCCTGTGTACATGTGCACATACTAGATATACACACAAACAAGAAAACACATGCATACATTGTACATGTATGATTTAGTCTTTGTATCTGTGTGTGTATTTTTACACATACGCACGCACATGCACGCACATGCACACACATGCACGCACATGCATGTACATGCATGCATGCACACACACACACAATATGCTGCTCATTTTCCAGTTGTCAGAATGTAACTACATAAAGAATTAATTACTTCAGCAGGAGTCCATTTACCCAAGTACTGTACTAAATTACAATTTTGAGGTATTTATACATATTTTTGGCAGGAAAACGACCACCACAAAATTGTGTTGTTTATTAAGCAGTTAGTAAAACACAGAAACAGTCCAGGAATTACCACATAATGTAACCAGACTGTAGACTCATCAATAAGCATGATAAAAGTTAATGCACCTATCAGGAGATGAAAACACCTTGTTCAAGTGACTGACGATTCAACATTAAACTCACATGACTGCTCAGCTATGAAAGAAGAATCTGTTTCTTCTGTTGGCATACTGCATCAAGGTCATTATCACATTGCCTTAGATGGCCAAGGTGACTGGCTTTGTTTCTTGCTCTTGCAGCTGATCCATGGCTTATACTGCAGCCTGCGGCATTCTAAAGTTCCCTTAAAATTAGCTTGACAATTGGTTGGAAATACACCTATATATACTTTATATATAAGAACTTGATATTGGAGGAAGGAAATACAAAGTAAAATTTCATTTTGCAACCCTGTGTTGTAAAATGACAAATGACCTTTTTATCTGTCATGCGCCGGCCTTCTGTTAGTGTGAGTGTGTTTCTGTCTCTCAGGGCAGTATGTCAGTGTTTAGTGTTCTCCTCTGATCCAAGTGCTTGTTTCTACTAAACAAAGTCTGATTGTTAAGCAATACCTACATAAAGTATATTTGTAACGTAGCAGATTTATACTTTAAAGTTGTGTGTGTGTGTGTGTGCGCGCATGCTTGCATGTGTGTGTGTGTGTGTGCATTAATCTCAAGTGTGTTAGCAGACAGGATCAGATATAAATTAGTAATGATGTGCATGCTGCTGGTGTGACTCTGTCACTACAATGTCGATTTTCACAGACACATTTTAAATCTCTTCAAAGCAGCAGAGGACAGTCTACATCTTACTGATTAGTTTTATCCATAATAGTAAAAGACATCTGTATAGAAACTAGATAATGTATTTTACTCATATTACTGAGTTGTATTATGTATGGATACTACTATTGTACTCATTTACTGCATTGATTTAATAATTCCACACGAATTGTTAATGGGAATACAGTAAGCAGAACTAACTCTCAATATTAGATGCAGACTCTATATTACTAATTATAAAATGTATCTTGTAACTTCGTTGATCGCCTGACATTTCACTTAGTACCAACATGCGGATAATGTTTTTGCTTTTGAGCAAAATGTCTCGACGACTCCTGCCTAGATTTCCTCCATGACATTTAGAACCGAAATTCATGTTTCCCTCAGGATGAATGGTGAGAACTTTGGAGACCCATTTACTTTTCACGTGGTGCCACAGGGTCTGTCTGTCTTCTGCTCACAAATTGCTGCAAAACTAAAGACATTCCCATCCGCCTTAGCTGTTCTTTGTGATTAGTGCCAATTACGCTAAACAAGATGGTAAACATGGGGAACACTGAACCTGTTGCTATTGCACATCACCATCTCAGCATAGTCATTGTTAGCGTACTAGCCTACTGGTGTGAACATATAGCTGAAAGCACCGCCATACTTAATGACTGAATAGTTGGCAAGGCCATACACTCTAAGTTTGTAAAAAGCCACTCCATTGGCGCATTCACACACTGAGCAGCAGAGCAGTCTGTGTTTTTTGAACCGTTGAAATTGCATTTCTAAAGCTTATTTTCATGACATATTGTTACAGTAGAATGTCTCATCATCTCTTACATTGTCATCCGCAACACTGTCAACAAACTCTCTCACAAGAGGCAATACATTTTGTGTCGGGACACCTTGTATGTTTAGGGACCCGAACCTTTGGACAGAGAGTTTAGTGCAAAGATATGAATTTTTGCAATAATTCATAACTATTTTTTAAGCAACCTGTAGCACATTTTAGGATAGCCATCATACTGAATATAGGTTGTGGAAAGTTTATTACTACAAAATAAAAGTCCAGATGAAAAAAAGAAATCGCAAAAAAAGTGAATGGAGTAAAAAAAAAGTTATTTACAAGGGACAACTGCCCTGTGCAGCAGACGCTGGTGGTGGCTGATGAAACAATAAAGCTGATGATGTCGGATCAGCTGTGAAGACTGGGCGGCGCAAAGACTGGGAGGTGGTGGATCTGAGAAGACTGGGCGTTGATGGGAGGATGGAGGGGGTGCGCAAAACAGCAGCATGAACGAACTGAATAAAGAGTGAGTCATATATAAAAATACAGCAGCAATGACAGACACACACACACCTCACAGTGGAGGTGTGTGTGTGTCTGTCAGATAGATGTGACTGGCTGATGTGAACAACTGATACAATGACTGATAATGACGGTAGGAAATAAATCATTTATTGAATGGCTACATTTGGTCAAGCGACCATTGCCTGAAAAAGGTACTTGACTAAATGATATTCATTCAATAAATGTATCTCAACTGTCATGAATGGGGGTCAAGACAACTATTATCTGCAGTGTCAGAGTTTTTCTGATGTCTGGAATACTTTGTATTTTTTTAGTACTTTGCTGTATTGAAAGGCTCAAACTGAAGCCATGGAATGACATCTCAAATGCTCAAAGACGCACAAAAATGAAATAAAGTAAAATGAAATGGAAGCATCAGCTAGCCCCTGTAGCTCTTCAGTGTCACAGCCCCAGTCTCTGTGTAATAAGTCAACCGCTAATTACAGAACAAGTGAGATTACAACCTGAGTGTGTTCCAGCTGCCGCCTGCTTGTCAAACATCCCTCCAGCAGAAATCAATAGGTCATCATCTCTACATATTACTACATATCAGGAGGAAGGGGGGGCGGGGGAGGGTGTGTGTGTGTGTGTNNGGGGGGGGGGGGGGGGGGGGGGGGGGGGGGGTGTAAGGAAGGATGAGGAGAGCAGAAAAAAGGACAGAAGAGTTGAGGAATGTCATATCTATTTTTTTGCCACAGGGTATAACAACAAAATTGTGTCTTTTTGTTAGCGTAAATATTTAATGATTGATATAGGATGCTAAAAAACCCAGTTAGCATTTTTGTATAACCAGTAAATCATTCACTAGTTTATACTGCAGGTGTCATGAAATGCAAAGACACTATGTCAGTGCCCAAAACTGGATTGTGTCATCTTAACAATGAGAACAGATCTATAACCTGTCAGGACAAACACAAAGGCTCAATTTCATTGTGAAAGTGTATGTTAGCTGACTGGGATCAAAATACTCCTATATTAACAAAGCATATTAAAAGGTAACAATCTCAAAAAACACACAGTTTAAGTCTTAAAGAAGCTATATTCACTAGATCTCATGACGACCCGCCGAGACTAAAGCTGGGATCACACTAGAGGACTTTTACAATCCTGACAGACTGTGAAATTGGGATTCATCATGCACATAAAGAGAATCTTCATCTGTTCTTCTTTCTAATCTCAAACCTGCACGCACTACAAGACTAGAAAAATCGGAAATAACACATCAGATGCTACAGAGCTTTCATTGCAGAGGGAGTAGTGCAGCACCTCACGTGAGCTCACATGTAAACAAATGCCAGCAACTGGCTTCATTAGTGTTAATACTTTGCAGTGAGAATTAAATTAAAAAGCAGAATACGGATGAGAAAATGGTTGGTGAAATTTTGACTGTTAGTTTTTGTTATCAATCAACAGTTTGCCACTCAAGGGCTAATGCTGTTTACTTTTGCTTGGCTACACAGTCAGTTGCTGTGGGTGAAAGTACTGAGGTAATGACAATTGCAGTAACCCAGATTTTAAATCTTAGATATCAAAGACGTTGCATATCTTTTGGGGCAGCACAATTAAGGTTTAAGTCTGGAGCTGTATGCCCCTCATATGACCAAATAATGTGGGCAGATCTTTAGGACTGACTAAACTTCTTTCTCATCAGGATTGTATCAGCCTGATACTCCTGTCGCATGAGTCTTGCCTAGAAGAGGCTAATTTGACAAGTAGAGGTCTCCTCAGTTCTCTGAGCATTTCATTTCATTCCCTAACCCTTTCCCATTCACAACTGAACTCTTTTAGATTAGTCTCAATGCTCTTCAGCAGGCAGCTGATTTCAATTGTTGGTGGGGACCAAAAAAGGGGCAAAGTGGTGAGAGAAAACTGAAATCAATTCACCAAACTCCACAGGTATGTAAATGTTATTCCTGATGTACTGAATGTATGAATAGGCAACTGCCTACTGACAAGTTTGACATATTAACTTAAAAGGTGATAAAATGTCTATGTTGTGTTCATCTGTCCCCCACAACATCAGTTATTGCAGGTTTAAGGCTCGAACAAACAGAATTTTAAACAGCAATAAAATATTAGACCAAAATCAGTCCATTTCAGTAGAATTTCCAGCAATACACAGTTTCAATTTAGGTGAAGTTTGATATGCCAACCGTACTTGCAGTGCTCGCATTTTAGGGAATGGAGCATTGAAGAGTCCACAGTGCTAACATATTAGCTTTGTTGCACCGTCCAATTTTTATTAGCTAGCCTACTGTGTTCATTAACTGCTACACAACAAATATAAGCATGTTAAGTCAGTTGTCAGACAGCAGACGATACAAGTTTTTGAATGAAATGTAATTGTAACAGAGTAACAGAGTGTAGTTTCATAAATGAGTTACACTGTAAACTTAAACCTAACAAATAACTAAGATGGTGATAAAGCTAGCTAGCTGGCGGATGGATAGAAAGCCTGTTACTATTCAGCTTGCTAGCCGCAGTGGCTTGCCAACTGGCCTTCAGATAGTCACTGTATATACGGGACACATAAATGAATCTCACAATGTCACATTCTGACCTGGGCTGTGTAACATCTCTAAACTAGTAAGCTGCCCAAAAACAAAAACACATTCTAAACTTATAGAATCTAAACTATTTTAGCTAATAAGTCCACATATCTAAGCTTACCAACCACAGATGGATAGTTAGCTAACATCAAAGCAAAAAAATCTGTTGACATGTTCAGTTCCCAGTTAAAAATAGGCATAAGTTAACCATGTCTAATTACTTGCATTTAAATGGGAAAAGCTGCAGAATAGCAAAATGTTTATAGTACCAAGACCTCAGATATGTTCGCCAGAGGGAGTGTTGCACCATCAGTGCAGAGCTGACAGTGGAATTCTGAATAGATCAACGATTGGCCATTGTTCTCAAAAAAGTGATAGCAACAATCAATAAGTCAGTTAAGAATCAGGACATTAATGTATAAACTGGTTACAGTTGGAAACTACAAAGCAGCTATAGGAGGGTGTGTTTGTGTGTGTGTGTGCCAACAGACAGTCTACTAAAATCCACTTAAAATGTGCCGCTGAGTCGCAGTCAATGATTAAGCAATTCAGACTGAGAGTGAGAGCGCTGATGGGGTGTGTGAGCTAATATTTGGATAGATATTGATTGTCATTTTTACAGGTCATTTCCTCTGAAGATGATTAATGTGTCTGTTTCTCTTCTCTATCCTACGGTCCACAATCTCTCTGTTTAACCTCCGGGCTGGTTCGGCCTCAGAGGGTGTCGGCCCTGTCTCCTAAAAAGTGTCCTCATAATCTCATTTGCAACAGTTAAAGTAATTAATTTAGAACTAAATGCCAGCTTCAAGTAAGAAAACATACATGTATCAGCGTGAAAGCAAAATGCTCCATGACAACTTTTTTAAAAACGTCCACTTGTGGCAATTTCAATTTCATGATTCTATTTAGGCAACAAAGCAACCTTTTGGTCTTGGTCATAGTCTCGGTAAAATATTAAAGATGTCAGTTTTGACTTGAAGTGTTTTAATATTCAAACCTTCACGTCATTGGACACAGGACATGAACCACAGTCTAAATTATCTTGAGAAAATATTGAATGGATTGCCATGAACCTTTGGTGAAGACGGTCCAGATCCCCAGGCGATGAACTGTAATGACGTTTGCGATGTCCTTCCTCTTGACCTTGCACAGCAGGTCAAAGTTTTCACTTGAGTGGAAAATCTTGATATCGATAGGATGAATTGGTGTACAAAATCGTGTCTATTTCAGAGAGCTCTATGAAATTGCAGGCCAGTCTCATCAATCTGCATGCAAATAACAATATCAGACTTTCAAACAGACTGTTCATGTATTCTGGTCAAACTCCCATTGATTGTATTTTCTAATATGTGCAGATTTCCTGTGGGATCCAGGGAAATACCTGATGGAAACAAAGCAGGTACAAAAAAGTGAATGACTTCATCTCCTCTGTGTGACTCTGTTGTATTCTCTATTCTCTGCTCCTCTCTCCCACTCCTCTGTCACTCACTCCGTCCCTCAAATCACATTTACTTTCATTTTCGCCTTCATCATCTCATAATCAAACATCCCAGATTTCATTTTCTTGAAATGAAGTCAGTGTCGCTCTGCCTCATGTGTCGGACTGTCCTTGTTTATTCCACCTGATGAGCTGGGAGGTCTTTGCACTGTAAAAAAGAGTCACACAGAGTCAATGCTCAGATCTTAATGTCGGCTTCCAAAGGTGAACATGTTGGTTCCATAGCCACAGTAATCAATACTGTGTTACTTAATACATTTGATTCGGTATTGATATGATTACTTTTTTTACGTTCCCCATAAAATAAGTCTTTGTTAAATTTGAAGGGGGTTATGTTTCCTTTCTAGTACAGTATTACCTATTCATTTATCTGATATGTACAGAAAGCCCAGGTGTCATGTTTATTTTTTCCAATAAAACTGATTAATTAATCCCTTTAAACTGCTGCTAACAACAGTCTTTCCCTGACCTTAAAGGGGAAATCCCAATGTACCTAGTTACGGGCCCTGTTTACATACTTTGGTGTGTAAATGAATCATAACCAAAGTTCTTTTCGATTGGTCCAGTAGACTGACCTTTCTGTGTGAAAGGGACCCAAATGCAGACAATAAGGCAGGCAAGTTTAAAACTGAGAGTGAGATTTGATGAAAACTGTCCAGATATCATAGTATAAACCAGCAAATGCAGGAAAACATGATGGGAGAACGGCACCGGACAACACAGGAAACACAGGAGCAGGCGAACCAAAGAGGAGTGAGGGGGAAACACTAGCTTACACACACTGGGGTGATTACGTAATGAGAAACAGGTGTACACAGAAGACAGGGTGGGAAAACAGACATTGGGAAGAAGTGGAGAGTGAAACACGGCACATGAGGACAGAAGTACAAAAATAAAACTCAAATCACTGAACTGAAAACTTAAACACAAATGTGTGACTATCATAGCACTGAGATTAGGGTTTCCAGGTCGAATTCAGATACACTGTTTTTACTTTGGACAGTGACATGGTTGATAGCTATGTTTGCCAACAGTAATAGCCTACCACAGGGAAACGCTAGGACGGGAGGGAAAGTTTCCTATTTTTGCTTTAACTAAACGTTCTCTCTCTGTAGGATTCATTTTCACAAAAACAAGCGGTCTTAGTTGATGTTGATTTGACAGTCACAGTTGCCCCAAAGGATTAGATTGCAGCCGTGTCTTGGCTGCCAGCTAAAGGGAGATATATTAGCCTGATTCCAAAACCTTTAGTGAGTATTAGTCATTTACTCACCCAGAAATGTAAACACTGAGCCCAGGTATAAAAATAATCTTAGCAGCTGCTGTAGTTGCCTAACCGTAACCTTACCATAGCGCTGACAATACATTATTATATATAAATTATATAAATGTAATAGTTCACAAGTCCAAAAAAACAAAACCAACAATGTCTCAGTCAATTTCTGACTTCTCTACAAAATTTCCTGAAACAACTGGAGTAAGCAGCGCATTTGTCAGGACTATTCAACACAGTTGGTGCTCTTGAGAGTATTTCCAGCAGCAGACAGTTTGGCTCGTCTCTGGCCTTTCAGCAGCTTGAGGGACTGTAGTACTGTGATGGCAGCTGTCTCGGAGGACGGATGTAACGGAGGCTGGAAGCTTCTGTCCTGCTCTCTCATCACTGACAGTCATTTCTGGCCTGACTGCAGGGTGATAGGGAGGGAGATGATTTGTGGCGCTTGTCATATTTTACAGTGTTCATCTCATGGGGTAAAATCATCCTAACAGATCAGATCAATGCTAGCTCATATAAGGACGGATCAATACTGTTTAGAGACAGACTGATCAGTAAAACCGGCGAGTTCTGATGTCTGGGAGACAGGCGGAGACAGACAGGGAGGAAGAGGAGGGGGACAAAGGAGAGGGAGGTTTTATCTACAACTCTGAAACTACTGCTCCTGATACAATGGGAGCATTTTCTTTTCGTCAGGTCACACTTACACACACAGAAAAATGTCAAACATTCATTTTGGACTGCTGATGGATTAACAAACTATGCACCTGGTCTGACTGAGTGCATGTGCTCGACCGTATGTTAGGGGTGTAAATGATGCCTTTTAAAATCAATTTTGGATCTCAGGGAGACTGGCTCTGGAGATATTACGCTGAACGATTTGTATGGAGCCGTTTATCATTTCCTTACAGTTGATTTTGTTTAAAACAAGTCCCCATCTACTTCAGCTGTTTAAGAGAATGTTACAAGAGTGTTGTGCTGTGAAGCTCCAGAAATGTTTTGTGGAGTTAAAAAACTTGACCTGACCCTCCATCCATATATGGGTTATATATGAGTTGAAAATGATTGAATTTCTTTTTTTTGGGTGAACTGTGCCTTTAAATTCCCGAGAGTAGAGAGTGAGATTAATGTCTGATAAATCAGGTCCAGGCGCTGTGTAAATACAGTGAAATGATCCACAGGGACGTGCAAACAGCCTGTATCTAAAGATGTACCCTCTGAGCTGTCAGGACTTAAGTAAAATTGTGATGTCACAACGATACAGTGCCCGTTCTCAGCCACACCCCCAGAGCTGGTGTGGAAACATGGTGGGCAGTGCCGGCTCCTGCCTGTGAGTTCTGACCAATCAGAGTGGACTGGGGTTTTTGGGATTGGCCCCCTTAAACAGACAGGCACTAAAATGAAGCAATCAGACTGAGAGGATGAATAGAAGTAGTAAGTAATGTAGTACTGCAGTAATGTACAGTACTAGAGAAATATATATACATATTAACATTAAAGCATGTACACATTTTCTATAGACATCCAAAATACAATAAAAGTAGGAACCTCAAAATGAGCATCATACAGGACCTTTAATGTTTAAGATAAATTAACAAAAAAAATCTACTAAACTGCTTTCTTCAATGTGACCTAATTCTACCAGTACAGCCACTACTGTTACAGCCTGCTGATGATGATGTTGCTCTTTGCATTGCTGTTTGTCCTCTTCCTGTGTGGTTAATGCATACTACTGTAGCGATCGTGATTGATTAAACATAAACTGAATTAGTTTGTGGTGTTCAGCTCGATGACAGCAGTAAAATTTTAAAGACACACAGATTGATCGGAGGCCTCGACTCCAAACTCCACTCTTTTATTTCTCCGCCTTTACTCCTCCGCTGCTCTCTATCCCTCCTTGTAACATGCACGCTCGTTCTGTTTCTCTTCTGTTTCTTTCCCAAATTCCTCTGTAATGAATTAGTGCTCCCCTGTGTGTGTGTATGTGTGTGTG
>CAEMYA010000029.1:1752871-1767542 GCA_903131615.1 Diplodus sargus
GAGTGCGTGTGTGTGTGTGTGTGTGTGTGTGTGTGTGTGTGTGTGTGTGTGTGTGTGTGTGTGATTGATGCTGGACAGCTCTGGTCACGCACCTGCTGAAATTGATTGGCCGGAGCGACTCCTGCAATCAGTGAGCAGTGACCACCACCTTCTCCTCCCCCCTTTTTCTTTTCTCTTCCTCCTCACCTCCGTCCTCCTCCTCCTCCCTTGTCTTTTCCCCCTCCTCTCATCATCTAACCTCCTTCCATCCTCTCCTTCCTCCATTCTCTCCCTCCTTCTCAGTCCATCATCTCCTCCCCCCCATGATCCTCCTACAATCTCCCCCCACCCTTCACTTCTCCACACCTCGTTGGTCAGCTGGGTTGCTTGGCAACAGCTGCTCTCTCTCCCTCCCAGGTACTGTGGATGTGTGAAAGGGAAAAGAGGAGAAAAAGGAAAAAAAAGATGAATGACAGAGGGACAGAAGGGAGAGAGGAGATTGGAGGAGAAGAAGAGTTGGCGAGGGGGAGGAATGGAGAGAGAGAATGGCAGAACTAGATACAGTGTGGGAGGGAGTGAAGATCGGGGAAAGGATGGGGGGCAAAAGAGAGGTAAAAATGTGGGAGGGAGAGCAGGAAAGGAGTGGAAGCACGGGGCATGGAGGGATAAGTGAGGGAGGAGCAGAGTGAGGGATGAGTGTGTGTTCTCAGCACAGAGGCCATCTCCTCTCACCTAATTTTCCCATTTATCTTTTCTCTGGTCTCAAATAGAAAGAAATTGACCTTTCAGCCTCAGGACATGTAGAGCTGCTGGGCTCAGACCAGAGCCTTACAGAGTCAGGGTTCAGCCGCTGGAGTCTGGTTGTGCACAGTAGCGCGGATGTGCCAATACAGGGAGCAACTGTGGTCAAATTGCTGCCTTCCTGGAGCTGAAACGTGCCTCCACTTGGATTTTTTAACTCAAAGTTCAAACACGTTCAACTGTTTCAGCTTTCACATTGTTTGTTGGTGCCTTGAGATCACAGCTGTCCATGCCGTAAACTAAAAGCATCCCATGATGGCTAGAACTCTTTTTTTTTTTTTCAGCCAGGTCTCGTGGCCTTCATTAGCAGATGTCAGAAATCTATGTGGAAATATACAAACACAAGATCAGTCTTTCTATTCAATTCACTTTACCCGAATGGGAATGGGGCTCATGTCCAGTTGGGGCTCGTGTCTCTTGGAGTTTAACTCCAAGAGTTAGCAGTGATGTTTTTAAGTTATATTACGTATGGGAGTGGCATAACAAACATGTCTTCTGTTACATAAATGAGGCTTTGATTTTTTTTAACCCAGAGTATGAGCTTACCTACTTAACCAAGGATACTCAAGGATACTTCGACATGGGGGCGCCGTTCAGCTCAGTGGGTAGAGCAGGTGTTCCATATACAGAGGCTTTGTCCTCGCTGCAGCGGCCCCGGGTTCGACTCCCGGCCTCGGGCCCCTTGCTGCGTGTCACTCCCCCTCTCTCTCATCCTGTTTCCTGTCACAAACTTCAGCTGATCTATCAATAAAGCCATAGAGGAATAGAAAAGGATGCTTCAGCATGCAGATGGAGATATGAACCACAAGCTTGTGATGACTGGACCAACCATTCTACCTCCTGAGCTACAGCCAACCCTGTTAATAACAGTCCAAAAGTCACAATATCTTATATGTGAACTGTTCATCAGCAAGGTTTATTTTACAGTTTGATGTTGCATATAATGTGATATTACTAACTTAGGTGCAGATCCCTTCATGTGTAAAACTGACTCAGTGGGGTAGGTAGAGCATTGTAGTTGGAGATTACTCCACTGACCATGCTGCTGTATTTGACGAGTTGCTCACCTCCTACTGGGGATGTTAAAAACAGAAGAAAAAAGAAAACAGCTTAAGAGTGGGGGTCCTCTGTAACTGAACTCAGCTCAGTTACAGACAGGAACCAAAAAAGACTCAACAAACAAGTTGACCTGCAGGTTCTTTAAGTCACAACCTGATCCAACTCTGCCTGTGTACAGCTCCTGGCAGTTTGGCCTATTTGGCTTTGTAGCACACGTCTTCACTGCTGTCGAAACACACACAAACACCTATCCACACACGCACACACGCGAGCGTGCGCGCATACACACAAACACGCGGCGCACACATTCAGAGGACTTTGCTGTCCACTGTCTGAACTTTGAGTGATGTACAGTCTGTCTGCTGTCCTCCATCGATACAGTGGACATAACAAAGCACTGCAGCCTACTCCATTTACACACACACACACACACACACACACACACACACACACACACACACACACACACACACACACACACACACACAGACACAGCTCATCTACAGAGAGGAACAGGTCCAATCTTGAGGTTGGGATGATGAATTATGAAATGTGGAAACTGGATTCTTCAAAGTGACCTTGGACATTCAGCGGAGGCTTCATTTACACCCGCTGTCTCCTCCGCACTGCTGAGCTACACCTCACCTGACATCGTCACAAGGACGCCGAATAAACTGCTAACTGCTGAAAACAGGCCACATAATTGAAACACAAATCAATTACACCTGATTTTAAAACAGATTGATCTTTTTAGGCTTTTTTTAATACATTTGCAGGTTAATTCATTGAACACATACTGTTTCCTTTGCAAACAGTATGAGTTAGTTGGTATTACATGCTCAGTGTCTAAAAGTTATCGTTGTTTAACTCAGTTTTGGATTATGTAGACGACACCACCATCCACAGCCCGATTACAAACAGCAATGACAGAAGGAAATCAACAGTGGTGCAGAGAAGTGGTGAACAGAGAGCAATAGGAACACATGTTTGATGTTGTGTGCGCTTCACCTTGCCACTTTTATTATTCACTCATTTTGAACCACCCACAGAAAGAATGGACATGTAAGAGTGATTTATTGATTAAAAACTGTTTTTACTGTCTATTTTCTCTGACTGCTGTCTCCCCTCTCCTGTCTAGTCTGTGTGTGTACCTGTCTGACTCGTATCACAATGCTTAATACAATATTCAGATTTGACTGGCTGAGTAAAGTCTGAGTAAGTGATTTACGGAACATGCAATTGGTCTGGCCTGTGAGCTTCCTGGGAAGCTCGAGAGGGGGTGAGATGGCAAGTTTGAGGTGTCTGCACAGAGCCCAAAGGACACTCAAAGACAACGCCCCCGCCCAGCTTCATTCCCCAGGCTGATTCTCCTCAATTCATCCTCCACACTCCACCAAGAATAGTATATTTTTCCAACTTGATTTTATTTATTTATTAATTCCACAATTTATTATTGATTTTTTTTTTCTGTATACCTCTGTGTGTGTGTGTGTGTGTGTGTGTGTGTGTGTGTGTGTGTGTGTGTGTGTGACTGTGTCTTAAGGGACAGCTCAAAAAGTTTTGGGAAAATTTAAAAGCAACCCTCCGTCTTTACCAACACTGAGGTGCCACATAATCCGACAGATCAGACTGTGTTTCAGATGTTCATATTCCAGCTGTGAGTGAGTGGAACTTTGTGAGTTGCATTTTACATTTATGGAATGTCTGAAAAATCACATTACACCTAGATGTGGTTCTTTCAGATGTGAATGTGTCTGAAATGTAAAATTCATATGAGCTTTTCTGTTGAGGCTGGTCAGAGGTGGCTTACCCACATCTTGCACATCTTGGTGTGACAACTCCTGTGTGTGTGTGTGTGTGTGTGTGTGTGTGTGTGCGTGCGTGCGTGTGTGTGTGTGTGTACAGTATACAGAATGCAGTAATTTCACGCTCCTCTAACCCAGGCGGCGCTGCAGCCTCTGATCACCCGCCCTCCTCTCTGCTCTAATGACTATTGATTATTAATTGACTCGTTCATGAGATGTGAGCTCCTCTGATTGGTTTCATATCAAGGAGTTCACATGAAAATCTGATCAGCCTGATTCACGAGTTCATTCTGGTTTCATTGAAGTGCTCAGTGGACTGCTGCAGCTGAGTGAGAACAAAGGAAAAAATTCACATTTCATCCTTTTACAGCAAAAGTTCATACGGCACGTTTTCTTAGCGAATACAAACATTTTTGTCTTATTCTTATTATCACAATAATTGTTAGTTACATTATCACTGGTAGTTGTAAGGCAATTACAGGAATTAACTTGTGATCTGTATCTAGATATGTTCATGACATCTGATCTATTTAAACCTGCTATAGAAATGTGTTCTCTTTTCCTCAGTGCCTGCATTATAATCAGATATTTACACTTGTATTAGCATGTGTTTCTCCATATTCAGATTTTTTAAAATCCAAATACAGAATACATGTTAATGTCTGGTGTAAACAGGATCCTGGTGTCACTTCTTATAAAACTGGTGCTGATCATGGAGCTGTCCAGGGTACTGGCTGACATTGGGCCTTGAGTAATGCAAGCAAAGTTACAATGTTATTTTGTGCTTGATAATGCAGAAGTGGAAAACTGTCCTCTCTGGTGCTTTTATTGGTAGATCGAAATGAGATGAAGTACAATTACAATTACAATCACACGTGGATGTGAAAAGTGCAAATTTCATTGGTCATTGTAATAATATATTTTATTTTATATAGCGCTTTTTAGGTACACAAAGACACTTTACAGGTTAAAACAGAAATATAAAAACAGCACACTAAAAATACAAAGAAAGAGACAAGTTATACGTTAAAAGCGTTTGGGGAGGATGTTCCAGAGGGAGGGGGCAGCAACTAACAAGGCTCTGTCGTCCCAGGTTTGGTGCTGTGTTCTGTGTGGTGGAGTGAGGAAGTTTGCGTCAGAGGAGCAGAGGGTATGGGACGGGCTGTAATACTGTATAAAGTGAATCTATACTTGATACACCTTCATCTCTTTCTTTTCATTTCTTTTGCCTGCCACTACAGCTGGTACAGAGTTAATGCACAGTTTTAGCTGGTTTTACTAGATGGACAGCATACTGATGACAAAATGATTCTCAGCCTCAGTTTAGATGAACAAAAGAATCATCTGTATCTAAGTGGGGCAGGAGCGAAAGCTCTACCCTAGTTTAAATCTGTCACCTCGCACTGCACCAAACATACTTTACAGGTGTAAGTGCCCTTCTTTTGAAAAACTGCACTATAACCATAGATATAAATAAAGAAGAGAGAGAGCTGAGGCAGGAAAAACACAAAAAATGCAAATGATTGTGAAACAAGCCAGTGTAAGACGGTGGGGACACAGTGTGAGGTTTTACCTCTTCAACGAAAAAAGCTTAAACAGCAACAACAATTGAACCAAAATCTTTGTTCATTTTGAATTTGATCATTGGCCCTTAGCTTCATACACTGATGCTCTACCTGACCATCTAGATTTAGTGTTGAACACAAGAGGCTCCAGGGTCAAATTAGCAACAATAATATTCGACATTTGGTTTGACTGTCAAAATACAGCTTGCTGACAAACAGTTCACACATCATGACATATTATGCTTTTTGGACCTGTATTTTGGATGGTCGCTGGTTAGATTTAGGCACCAAAGCTGCAAAACTACATATTTTGACTTGAAATAACTACATTCAATTTATGTCATTGTTTCTGAATAAGCTAAACAAAGTGAAATACAAAAAGAACAACACAAAGTAAAAGTACATTCAGTTTCATAACTTGGAAGTATGTGATGTAATACATGTTTTTACAGTCATAAGAACGTCATTCGCGTACAGTAGAGTCCAGCATATGACCCATCAACCAACCCAAGATTCCACCATGACATGGTTGTCTGAGCTGATCGCCGCCGTTGTAGACATCGTTGTGGTTCCACCATGATGCATTTCAGCAGTGTCCCAGATGCAGCAAAACAATAAACAAACAAACACAAAAACACTCATGGTCTCCATGTGGCCCCCTGTTGGGTCCACTGATTTATTAATAATGTTCAAACTCTCATTTACTGGCTTGAATTCATAGTGAAGTCCCAAAGACACCAAATACAAGGCCACACTTTCTTCTGAAGCACAAGTCAGGTGTGAGGAGGAAACAAAATAACAGGGACACTTTTTGAAGAGACACGTCACCACTTGTCTTAGATGTACGTTGCTCTGGACATCTCTAGTGTATCGGGTGGAGGCGAACGCTTCAGCGGTCGACATTTCAAATCTGTGGCAGGTTCAATTTAAAACCATCCAACTATAATATTACACGCTATAATGTGACAGTAATAACGGGCAGACTTGTGGTCCATTTGTTTACATCACTTCCTGTTTACAGAGTGTAAAATAGTGACAGCTGGTGACTCCTCGGGGGTCAGAGAGATGAAGGAGCGTCATCACAGAGTCAGCTGCTCTCTGAAGGAAAAACTCTCCCAATGGCCTGTTTTATCTATTGTAAGCTGAAACGCCAATATCTTCATCCTGGATCTTTCCTCATCTCCTGCCTCACTCCTCTCAGTGTCAGTTTACTCCTCGTCTATCTGTTACACTCACATCTCCCACCCCGACTCCTTTTCGCCCCTCATCTCGTTGACTTAATTTAACGGATTCCCAAATGCTCTCCTCTTACTTTCTCTCTCTTGTTTCTCTTTTCTCTGCTCTTCTTTTTTTCCTTCTCATTTTTTTTTGTCTTCCCTAAAAAAACAGTGTTTTTAGTTAGTTTAGTTTAATCATCGTGTGTAACCTGTTGTTATCATTACTATGGTTATTATTCTTATATACATTTCATCTGTGAGGTGAAGTGAAATTAAGTGAAATTACTCTACATTAAATTAAATAAACTGAAGAAAAGGAGAGAAAAGCTATATGCAGTGCAGTGAGGAAACCCATGAATCTTTAGGCAGTTTCTGTTTCCTTCGGCCTCCTGTCGCACAGCAGCTCTGTCATACAGTCATGTAACCCTTCTGTGACTGTTTCTAGTCTAATCCACATATTCAATTTGATCTGACACAGTCATAATCGTTCATTTAGCAGAAAAGTGGTGATGCCGGTTAGTGTGTAGAGTCTGATCGGTGGCTGCTGATTGTTTTTTTGTTGTTCCATTTTCCATTCACTTCAATAAAAACCATCACGACTGACTAAATCAAGCACGAACTTCCAATTTTGGTACATCTCCTTGTGGACTCCTGGTGGATTTCTGAGCTCACCTTTATTCAGCTTCAACTGTGTGGTCTCACACGCTCAAAATAATGCTGCATTGAGGAAAAGAAGAAAAAAGTAAATACACATTATAATACATTTACATCTTTATATAGTGAATAGCACAGCCAGCCCACCTACACATCGGGCCAATGCACATTTATAATTTTAATACCTTAATTTTAACATATTAAATATATTGATCAGCATTTTCATCATATTCATCATTCAATTTTTACCCATCAGATGTATAATTATTTGTTTTAACTGTCATTCTGATTATTGTTCTTTTAAGGTGCAATATGTTAAAATTGACCATCTGTCGAATTCATACTCAAAACTAGGTGCAGGATATCACAAGAGTTGCTGTGACTGCAGCTGCCGTTTGCAAGTTAGCTCAGTTAACCTTAAGAATATGTCACCCTGCATTTAACTGTACATATTTAATGAGCATGGGACAAATACAACCTTTTTCTCTGTTGGAAATTGCAGAAGTCATTACTCTAACAGTGTGCCATGATCTATGATCTGTGACATCACATGCCTGTCAGGGCTGGGTGCTGAGCAATAGGCCTTTTCTACATAGTGGATACTCCCGGAGGAAGATTTTCCTGCTCAAAGCTTGCTCCTTTATGGCTATGGAGCAGTAAAGGAGCTCAATGAACGTTCTCATTTCAGTCTCGTTGTCATCTTTTTTGGTCTCAAACGTTTCTCATTTGTTTCTCCTAAAATTCCTTAGGAGCAATAGCTGAGACCTGAGACTTTACTGCTTAAACCTTGCTCATTTCCAGCACTGGGGAGACATTCTGAAACTTCATTGAGAGCTTGATGAGATCTCCTTTGAAACTTACAGGGAGCCCACGTTTAGATTTTCTGCACCTGTTTCTCAGGAGAAACAATTGAGAAACAGGAGAAATCAGCCACAGCCTCACTTTGGTCTCACATAGATCTCATAGTTGTCTAGGAGAAATGAATGAGACACCAGTGAGATCTCTTTTCAAATGTTCGTTTCCTCTGGGCTAATGTGAGGTTCAGAACTACTGTAAAGTTCATTCATGTATTTCAGAAGTGAACTCATGGATTTGAGATTATTTGCAAAAATAAATTAACAATGTGTACAACAGCTGGGTTTTTGTAGATTTATGTTTCTGTATTTATTATTTGTATATTTACATGCAGTTACAATAACCTGCTGAGTGCGCCTCTCTGATTCTCTTACAAGTGTGGTTGTTGTTGTGAAGCTGCTCATGTAATATATTAAAAGCACCACTCAAGAATTTAATCGCCTCCATCCTGCTGTCTCTTTTTATAAAGAGTGGTCCATCCACACCCCTCGGACCCCCGCGTTACACTGATAACTTAATGATGGCTGTGGTTCTATTCAACTGTCCAAGCAAGTCATGACAGTGTGACAGTAAACCAATTATTCACAGCTGTGCATTTCTATTGCAACATTTTGTTGAATGAAAGGCTACAGTGACCATATGGACGCCACTGCTGCATCCAGGTTCCATACTCATTATGTTCAGTGTGTACTAAATACTAATCAGTGCAGCGAGTGTGCAAGAAATCAACAGAACTCTCAATGAGATCATAAACTACATTGTCAGACATCAATCAAACTGCAACCATTTCCTTTGTACAGCAATAGCACACATTTAAATACACGGACAACAACACATTCTTTAGCCTGCAAATGGACTGTTTTGAGTATACTCGAAGATGCTAGGACGGAACTTACATTTTTTTGGTTGATTCTGGCATGGGGACAGTGATGGTCAAACAAAGTAAGCTTAGTTTAAGTGAATATAGGTGCTGTATCGCAGGCAACTAGACATGTTTCAGCTTCATGAAGACGCTTCACCTCTCACCCAGGAGGCTTCTTCAGTTCTAACTAACTGGAGGGGAGTTGGCTGACTTTTAGATTCTGCGTGGGAGTGTCCTTACAGAGTCGTTAAGGACACGTGTGAGCTCCAGCTGTAACATTTTAGGCCACCGCCTCTGTTATGGTGCCGTACCACCAGACTAAAGAGCAGCTTCTTTGCTCCTCAGCACTCCACAATAAAATTTAAATCTTACCCGTGACAGGCATTAAAATATATATAAAACTATTCAGAGAAAGCCAATCGTCTCGCTGACGGTCTTAAAGGTCATAAAGAGGCATCAATTAAACGGAGACTATTTCATCACCAGTTTACAACTCGCTGTAGTACAAGTACAAGTATTATTTAGTCACTTTTCCAGTGTGAACAAAGTACAAACTCAAGAATCTGCTTAGAATTAGTGCGTAGTGTGGAAAGCAACACATCTGTGGAGTCGTCACATTACCATGTTACCTGCTCCAACAAGTCTAAAAGTCTGCGCTAATGTCTCAGGCAGAGACTGTGTGTGTGTGTGTGTGTGTGTGTGTGTGTGTGTGTGTGTGTGTGTGTGTGTGTTTCTGTGTGGTAGCAGGAGAGACATTCGATTTGAGGCTTTAGGATCTTAATCTGTGTGTCTGACAGCCTTTACCAAACCTCTGTCGTGTGCATGTGTGTCTGTGTGTCTGTGTGTGTGGGTTCCATCAGGCTTTAAGATCAGTAGAAAGGTCACTGTTGAAATGCCAGCAGTCATAGCAGCCTGTCTCTCTGTCTGATGTCTGTACGTGTCTGCAGAGCGTCTGACCCACTGACTGTCTGTCTGCTTGTGTTTAGATGAACACATTCGAAACAACTTTGTACAATGTTTATCATGAACATTAAGTTTGCCCTGCTGAATCCATTAGCCTACTTATATCTGCAATCCTATAAAGCCTGGATACTTTATCTTAAATGAAACTAAACCACTGATTCAGTGATTAAGATATCAGCTATATCCTGTTGAGACAAACAAACAAATTAATAATTAGCATTAAGTAAAACATATATAAATAATGCAATAACAATCTTTATATATATTTTTTGTCTGTTTTCTGCTAAATTTCTGACATTTATCTGAGGCACCCCTCAGTAAATGTTGATAAATGTCAGACTTGTTTGTTTTTAGGAGATAAATGCTTCCCTCTTCATGGGACATGTTTAATTAAAAAAAGTCTGTTTATTCAGGTTTTCTCAATTTTCACTCTGTGACACCAAAATACTGTACTGTACATCAGTGAAAGGAAATATAGGATTGTTGAGAAGAGAAATGTAAATGGTGTTGAGTCGTGATCATCAGGTCAATGTAAATGTGGTTTATAATCGAATACCTGTCAAGTTAATGACATTCCCATCAACATCAGCTGTACATATTTTTGCATGATGTTAGCATGAGCACAGATTGTAAAAACCTTTGAGGCAAATTTTTAATTCATAAGTCCTCTGAATTAAATGACAATATTTGCAGTTGTCCATGGTCTCCAGAACAACATTTTCTGATCTGACACTGGTGCCCTCTTAAAGGGATATTCCAGCGTAAATTTAATCCATGGTCTAACACACTGTGACACAGAGTAAGACCCCCCCTTGAGAGATGAAGTTTTCCGACTGCTAGCTTATGTAGTTTTAGCAACCTCAGAAAAGACCACATGATAACAATACACTGCAGTCTATGCCTCCAACAAGAAACCACCATCAAAAAGCCACTCATAGCCACAAATAATGCTCAGAACAGCACCAAAGCACCTGCTACACACAGCTCACCACTCTCCTGCAGCAGCTTGGTCGTTGTGGGGAAGCCCTGATGAGTCGGTTACCGAGTGCAGTAGAGGTCCGCAGCTCAATGATGAAAATGTATGATTATTACTCCATGGAAATGCAATCAAAGTTCATATGTGTCTTGCCTACCAGTTTATAACAGTTATTATCGAGAGCGGACAGGGAAAAGAACGAAATTGAGCATTTCTAACTGCACTCAGTAATCGACTCGTCAGGGCTTTCCCACAACGAGCATGCTGGAGCTGCTTCAGTAGAAATCCAGCAAAGCTAGAGATGTTTGATGCCTCCAACTATGTGCTGGGACCCTGTTTGTACTGTTGCTGAAGTTTGGTGCTGTTCTGAGCATTATTTGTGGCTATGAGTGGCTTTTTGATGGCGGTTTGTTTGTTGGAGGCATAGACTGCAGTGTATTGTTATTGTGCGATCTTTTCTGAGGTTGCTAAAACTACATAAACTAGACCATGGATTAAACTTACACTGGAATACCCCTTTAACATCCTCTTTTTGCTAACCTCCACTGGCCTAACTTCTGACCTCATGCTGCAGTGATGTACAGATGTACTCCAGGCTCTGCCCTAGTATGCCCGTACACCATGAAATCACAGTTGTCAAAGACACAAAGGATCACACTTTTGACCTTCACCAACCCCATCGGTGAGAGTGGTGGAGAGGTGACACAGGTTTGAAACTTTCGACCAGAAGGCAATGAAACACCGCTTCTCATCCTGGTCTGAAGTTACTCTTTAATGTTCCAGGCACAGAATTGACTGAGAGTAGGGTCAAGATCAAGGATTGGGATAAAAATAGCCACTTGATTAAGATTTAAGGGTCTTTATCCTCATGGTAGACGCTTGGTTATGTAAGGGATAATGCCAGAGGAAGAGTCCATTAAGAGCAATTTGACAACGCAGAGGTCAGAACCATCTGACACGCAGCAGAGGATGGTTGCCTCCACTGATAATAGATGCCTTTTCAGGCATTATCTCACTTACACTATGGTCACTCAGTCACCAGTGGAAGAAAATGTGACAATTAATACATATTTCCATGTTTCCCTGGCAACACCTGAGGGTATGACTAATACCTGGACAATCATTACCATCCCATGAGGCTCTTGAGGATTGTTTACTGCTCCAGTAAATACTGGAGGGGGAACCTTAGATACAGCTCAGTAACAGGAGATACACTAGCCCACTCAGCTCAGACTCTTTGAGTCAGCTATTAGATAGAAAGCTAATGTTTGCTTACTCATTTTAGATACAGGCTAAGACCATGTAGGCAGCGCATACATTCATTTAAAAGGGAGAACAGACAGTTTGACTGGAACTACTTAACACCAGTGTCCAGTAATTCCTGATAATGGACACCTACTAAGTAGTTCCAGTGAAACTGTCTGCCGTTCACCCAGGCCGTGGAAGCCGGTGTTAACTGTTGGTTGAAAAAGAGAAACAGAAGTTTCCTGTCTTCAGTGTTGGTGTCACATCGTCACACTGCTTTTAACACTTTCAACATTTAAGAATCAGAATGACAGAATTGGTCACAAGAAGGGCAGTTTTGGCCATTTACAGAAATGATTAAAGAGAGGCCCAGTAGGCCCAGTAGGCCCACACTCAGCATATCAACGTTACGGTTGTGAGAATTTTAGCCTGCTGAAGTTAGCATTTAGCTCATAGACAGCGGTTCAAGTACAGCCACACAGAGCCATTCGTGTTGATGCAGACCTGTACTGCTGGTGATTAAACATATCTAAAATAATAACAGAAATTCATTTTAAAATGTTTTGCAAAACAACTTGAAGATTGCCTATGATACTTCATTATCCCTGTGAGCTGCCCAGGAATCTCATTTTGATTTTAACACCATACCACCTTATAAAATATATCAAAACCACAAGTCAATTTGGACATTTGAACTTTTAATATATACTTTGTCACAGTGTATTTACACATCATATAGCCTACCATAGAAATAGGCTATAGGCCAGCTGTTTACATAAGAAACTTAGCACCTATAGATTTTAATATATCAGATAAACATAAAGGTCCATTGGTTCTCAGTGCGTGTTCAATGTTATCATATGAAATCATATCCTCTTATGCTTGTCATGATGTTGGAGTTCAGCCTGACACCTCTCTCCCTCCCGTGTGTCTGAGCGGCGGGTGTCCTCTCCCTCTGCGTCTCCCTGCGTCCATCAGGACGCAGAGCTCCGCCTCGGATGCTGCTGCTGCTGTTTATCTGATTACCGCGATACAAGAGCCGCGTCTCCTTAAAGCGACACTCCGTCTTAATTAATGAGACTGCCGGAGAGAGACGCCGAGGATGCAGATGACGGGAGGGAGCAGCATCCGCCGGCCGCCTCCATCTTCAGCCTGCAGGACGTCGTCGCTTCATTTCACCACCTCGAGGCTGTGAATCCGGCTGTAATCTAACCCCGCATGCCTGCAGAAAAACCTCCAACACCCCTCCTCCCTCCTCTGCTTTCTCCTCTGCGACTCATGGACTGTCAATGCGTCACGCTCGTTCTTCCTGCGCCTTTTCTTCCGCAGACGCGGTGCTGCCTCCTTGCCTTATATTTAGGTTATGACGTCGGCTGTAAAAACGCGGCCCTCCGCTCCTCAGTCCCGCTCCACGCATGGACTGTTTAGCCTTCATGGCTTCTGTTAAAAGCGTCCATAAATCCGGCGTTTGCGCGTCCTCGTTTGCCCGCCCGGCCTTTAGCATTTCTACGTGCCTGTTCGCCGCCCATGCGTTGCCGCTGCCGCGTAGCCGCATCTGCTCTCCCTCCGCACATGGACTCTGAAATCTGCGTGAAGCGCGCGCCGTCTTCGCGTCTACGCCCTCGCTCCGCCGCGGATGCGGTGCGCGGTGGTGCTCGCTGTCTCCTCTTCGTGGCCCGTCAGTGATCCTCTGGTCCGGGGGGGCTGGTGCCCGCAGAGAGGCAGGATGGTGCGGATAGCCAGCGCGCTGGGGCTCGTCATGTTCAGCGTGGCACTGCTCATCCTGTCGCTCATCAGCTACGTGTCCATCAAGAAGGACTTCCTGCTCAGCACCCCCAGATACGGACCTAATGGAGGATCCAGGCTGTCCATGTTCCACGCAGGGTTTCGGTGAGTCCAGGCCTGGCTGTAGAGCTGCACACTGATCAGCTGAGTGTTTGGATTTGATTTTTAAAGGTTGCAGCTGTGTAGGCCTTCACGCTGACGGGTAGAAAACCAGTTGAGTGTATAGCTGTGTCTTCTAATGTGGCAAACCCTGACTGTTGATGTTTTGGATGAATGTTACACACTAAATGATGTTACTCCTCAGGAAGGTCCATGGTCAGACTCAGATGAAGGCCTCTATCTGCTGTCTGAGGACTGACTGCTCACAGACTGAGCACAATCAGCATGATTCACTCAGCACAGGGCCTAAAACACGGTTACACCCTTACACCCCAAATATCTTCGTGTTGTTTTGGCCTGGAGTTGTCTTTCTATGGACTCACTGTTCCAATAAGAGACAACTGTAAAGTGACAGCACATGATTAGAACTTTGTGCCATCTACTGCTGGACTGATCGTTGATATTAGATCACACAGCCAAATCTCAGCTTAATAAGGTTTTTTTTTAATGTTCAATTTCAGTTTTAAAAATGACTTATTTCAAGAGTATATGTCTATGGTATCTACTTTATTCTGTGGGAAAGATTGTTGTTTTTTTTATCTGCACAAAAGTTGTGCACGCCCACACCCATCCTCCATCCAGCTCCACGGTCTTATTGCACTTTGGCCACACTCCAGTCTGACCTCAAGCCTCACTAATACATTTGGGATGAAGTGGAACACAGACTGTGAGCCAGACCTTATCACCCAACATCTGCGGTGGACAACGCTAATGCTATTATGAATTCATGAAAGCAAATCTCTGCA
>CAEMYA010000029.1:1768648-1784365 GCA_903131615.1 Diplodus sargus
TTTTTGGTGCTCTAAATTTGGATTTGAGTGGGTATGTTTGCTCAAAAGACTTGTGCATCATCTCATAGTGGCGCTTCACATTGTTACTTTTGACGTGCACTTTTGTCTCTTTAGAGCACCCCATGTTTATTGACACACAAGACACATAATGCGTTGTTTGACTGGCTTGGTAGCATCACGTGAGATGCTTTTAAAGAACATGCAATTGGTCTATGGGTTTCCAGGCAGCGCTAAACCAGTAAGGTAAAGGCTGTAAAAGCTGCACCAGTTAGTGTCAGAGATGCTGTCCGAACAGGACCCAGACCGGACTGTGGTCCGCCTATTAGTGATCCTGCCCAGACCTCAATTGTCATTTTTACAGTTGTGTTTTTAGGAGGAATTGAACAAGTGAGATGCAACATAGTTATAAGTGAGCATTACTGGCGCTTGTACTATGTTTGAAATTTGGACAGTCAGGCTAGTTGTTTCCCCTACATCTAGTCGTAACACCACTACTACACTTACTGTTACTGCTGCAACTACACGTAGGTTGCTGTAGTAATAAGTCTCAAACCCTGAATCCAGTTAGCATGTTTGCACTTCCAGTTCCCTTGTCTCAAAGTCAGTGGCTTTTTTACCACAGTCTTAAGATATTTACATGTTTTGTTCTACAACATGAAATACATAAATGTATGTTCCCCAAATGAATTATGAAGTGCTTATGTGTCTTTAAAAGGGTGGTTGCTCACAAGTGGCTAAATGAGGCTATAGACGTTGTCGGCGACATTGAACATCAAGAGTTTGAACACAGAGACTCATCTACTCATTTGTCCGTCTTTACAGGCAGACTTCAGTTACAAACTGTTCAATCACTCACTTTACAACTTTTAGATCAATTTATAGAAAACTTCAATACTAATCGTGTAGTAAGAAGCGTAGTAGTGGTGACGTTTAAGTCATGTGACCTTGATGTAGTCTGTTTATAGCCTAACTGAGCTTTTTGATGCTGGAAATTGAATTCACGATTAGAAATTTAACAAACATGGTGTTCATCTGTGAAAATTATTTTGATGAACAAAACGTATAAGAATAATAAACTAGTGTTCGACGGCAATAATCCAAAATTCACTTCAAATTAGACTTCCTTGCCTCTTTTCCTCCTGCGCTTCTTCCTTCAGTACTACAAGTTGTCCCTACTATGACCAACACTGCTATGCCTACTATTACTGCTGCTGCAACTACATACAGCTACCACTATTGTATACTATCATAACTACATATTGCAATACTTAGTATACTTATATTTTGTCTCTTCTATTAATACTAGAAATTCTTAATCCCACTACTCTTTTACTAACAACTACAAACAACTATTAAGTGTTAATTGTCGTTTTTACTGGTATAACTGTTGGTATTACTACTACGATTACTGCAGGTATATGTCAGTTTACATGTTGGCTAAAGTTTTTAACCAATGCCTGAATTCAGGTGCGACAGACAGGGGCTGTGTCCGAAATCACCCCCTCATTCCCTACTCCCTAGTCACTACATAGTGAGTCCGACATAGTGCACTATATAGTAAGCTCAACGGCAGAAAGAAAAACGGACTTTCGGACACTACTCCAGCGCCGTTAATGACGTCACTACTGTCGCGCAGTTGAATTGTGAATTGACAATTCCATGCGTTCGTCCGCAGCACAATGCATGATGGTAAATATTGCTTGGTAAGTGACCATCGGCTGTACACTACTTTTTCGCGATGCATTGTGGGATACTTTGAGTGCACTTTGTAAGGTATAATATTCCCCACTAGACATTCGGACAGCACGACAAAACGGCGTAGTCACTATGTAGTGCACTATATAGTGAGTAGTGAGTGATTTCGGACACAGCCAGTCTTTATATTAAAACATCAAGATGAAGACGACTCATTTAACGAAGAGAGTAAACTTCTGTGATAAACTAATAAACCTGACATTTACATCAACTTCCTCTACCAGACATTACTTTTAAACAGAGGACAATAGCCACTGATGCCCCTTATTAAAGAAGCACTTACTGTTACTGCTACTCCTTCTTCAAAACGTATTCATTATTAAAGAAAAACATCTGATCAAAATGTCCCAGCAGAATCATATCAGGTCTTCGAACAGGCAGCAAGGATGTTATTATTATACACAGTTTAATAAGGCAGACAACATCGTAGCTCTCATGTCAATGGTGGATGACACTAATTGGACTGATTTAAAAAAAAATAAAAAAAAATAGGACAACTTTTCCATGGTGAACTGGTCCAAATGTAGTACATGTCAGTGTGAGAGTGTGTATCAGCCTGAAGGAAAACAGGGCATCTGTCACTTAATCCCACAGCTGTGAACTAGATCAGCTCATTAACTCACAGCTCTTCTGTCTGCTTCAGTCCATGTATTGCCATGTTTCCAACCCATTTAGATATTTTGGTTGAAAAAGGTTTCAGGAATACATTTTTGAATGTGATAAAACGTGGGCTAAAGGCTTTTAAACACATTTGTTTCCTTCCATTGTTTGCCTCAGTTTTAACACCAACTTCATTTGTGCTAAACGAGAAACTGAGAGCAGCAGAGTGGTGAGTGTGATGTAACAGCGTTGTTGTCCAACTGATGTACAGGCTTTATATGGCTTCAGTTCTCAGTCACTAGTTTATTGTTAACAAAGCTGTGTGTCTAACCTGACGTGGGAAACTGTTTGTATAAGGGCAGGCACTTATTGTCTTTTACCTCTATCGCAGGCTAACTTCAACCAATCAGGTCAACAGAAGGGGAGTGTCACCACTGGGGGAGTCTGTCTGATAAATCAGCATCTTACTGAAGCCTGGCAAGAGTGAAAAATGTTTTTCCAAGGAGAAAAGCCTTCAGTGCTGTCATTTGCTCTTCTTTCAATGAAGAAACGGTCTCCAGTTCTGATATAACTGATGCTAACAGCATCAATGCTAACCTCTTGAGGAACCACCATTGTTTTCAAATGAGCAGTCACTTCTCGCACAGATCATCACACCTGAACGACACCCATAGCCGCAAGTAGTTCCTCATAGGACGCCGATTGTTCCAAACAAATGTGGTTCCGCCCTTAGTGCATAGGTTGGCAAGATGGACTCCTGAGATCATGTCATCTTGCAAATTTATCTGCCTCTCAAGGTAACTGTGTGTCTGAGTACCTCCAGAACTTGTTTAGCTGGTCAGATCCTCGGTGTGTGTTTGTGAGTTGTGTTTACACTTGAGCTTAATGCATTTTACTTCATCTGATTCCTGTCCGAGTTTCAGTATGGTCACTGCAATCCAACTCCATGGGAAATGATTCAGTAAATCTGTGTTGTCTGACATGTTGGGTCAGGTTTGGAGTGTGATGCTAAAACAGCGTCATTCTGATGAAGGTTCTGGAGGCCAGTGAGCTGTCCTTGGATCTGATTTATTGCATGAGAGCCAAATTCATTTTTCTCCTGCCCGTAATCATTTTCCTCTTTGCCCGCCATCACCACAGGCCAAGGTTATGCTCAGAGTAGACGTGAAGGAGACCGGCATTTTGAAGAAAAACACTCTGCTGGTGCACAGATCTAAATGTCCTGCTTTCCTGTTATGGAGTGAGAGTTTATCATCAGGAACACGGTGGCTGAGGGAAATACTTGTTTTTTGCTGTTGTGCAGCCAGTGGATAGACAGGGTGTTATACCACCCGAGGGTCTCTGATATATATTATATGTATAAAATATTGGCCATATTACAATATAATATACAAGTAGCTGAATTTGTGTCTGGGTGAAACTTCCTTGGATACGTTGGTTTTACAAGCCGGCGACGCACATCATTGTGCAACTTCTTTTTAATTATAGTCTTCATCAAGCAAGTCAAGATCCAGGGGATACATGTTAATGGTAGAGGACAGTGAAGAATTTTGTTTTGCTATCAATTTAAAAATGTTCAGCGGTAAAGATGACTTATATGTTGTTACCTACAGTATACTGGCAGGGAAGTTCATACAGTCTGACTGTAGCTGTCACTGTAAAAATGACTTTCTGTTATCTGTTTTTTAACAAACTATAGAACTTGTATGAATGAGAGTTAGCTGTCTCTTTGTATTTAAAAGAAAAAAAAGAGCCTACCGCCACCCTAGTGGCACTTTTATTCCCTTTCCACCAATGAGAACCAAGTGCTATTAAATATGTAGTTATTTCAACCTGTGAACCACCAATTGTTTTTCCATGGGCCAGCCTCCATAGAATCGCTTTGTTGTGTGACTGTAATACATCTCCGATTTCCTAGATAGCCGTCATAGGAACATGGTGGCAGACTATATCGACTTTATACAAGTGATGCTCCTAGCTTTGCATGCTTACATTGGCATCCAAACATGACTGGTCCAACAGATTTGTGTTGCTTGTCTCAATTGTGTCGTTGACTGCAATTATGCTCAAAAAGAAATGTAATAACCTTCCGGATTTTGATTCTTTTGAACCCTGAATGTAAGCCAATAATGTGAGCCTTTTTTAAGCCTTAGCCTTTAGCAAGCTATCGAGCCTCGACTGAGCTGGTATCAACAAAAGACTTTCAGAATGGATCGCCAAAATCTTTTGTTGATTTTTCTGTGACTATACACTACACTAGCTCTGGTTGTTAAAAATGATGGTCATAAGGTTTAGTTGGTCCTTGGACACAACAATGGTTTTAATGAGCAACATTTTGCCAAAACTCTTGAATAGTTGTTCATCCAATAGTTCTTCAGATATTTCACTCAAAACCAAAAACATTAACTTAATGGTGGCACTAGAGAAGAAGTTAGCATATCACCAAAGTCATTTGGATTCATCCACTGGGGACCATGAATGTCTGTACCAAATTAAAAACAATCCATTTCCAATAGTAGCTGAGAGATTTTACTAGATGAGTGACCTTTACAAAACCTTTTTGAAGTGAATTTTGTAGTGTACTGTAATGAACCCTCTAATGGTTAAGAAAACGGTACTTCACTACTATGATAAATAGTTAAGTTAAGGTGACTAAAATTCTGGTTTTGCTCGTTTTGTTTGTCACATTTTATCGTAGGTGTATTCAATTATCCAATGCTGACCGACTAATTGTCTTTTACTGTGCCCAGCTGTTGAAATGTTTGTGTTATTTTGTCAGCACTGCGATACAACTAAAAGGATCACTTTTACTCACAATTCTCAAGTATTTAATTGTTATGAAAATAATGATACAGAGTTAGTATTTAAAATGCACTGTACTTATGCATGCCGGGCCTTTAAAGAGTCTACGTTCGGTAATCCTTTCTTTCAGTTAAATGTCATCTTAAAGTCACTGGTGCTGATTAAGGTAAGAGTGAGTTTGTTTTTGTTTTGCATTCTTCCTGCAGCGAGAGGCCGCCTCGCAAACCCGACCTGAGGTGAATACAGAGTGCTGACATTTGGATCAAAAACACAAGGATGTGCTCTGTCCATACTTTTTCTAGTATTTTTATTTTTCAAATGGAGTCTATCCATCTATCTATCTATCTATCTATCTATCTATCTATCTATCTATCTATCTATCTATCTATCTATCTATCTATCTATCTATCGCCTGACCCTCAGCAACAAACCAAGTGTGTCCGACTTTGTTTGAATTTGTTGAGAGAACTTGCTGGTTTGAATTTTTTTTTTTTTTACATTTTTAAACCATCAGCATCTTCTGCTTCAGCTGGGTTTGGCTGTGTTGAAACCTGCAGCCATCCAACTGTTTGTGTCACGAACAAGATACAACACCCTGAATTTTCTCTGAAGCCTTTTGGGTGGTGCGGTGTTGGGTTTGAAACATCATGAAATAAAGAATTAAGATGAATCTTAAGTGTAAAAACAACATTTTGTTATTATATTTCCAGTTTTTCTTAGATGTCCTGTGTTCATCACAAAAGAATAGTATGTCACATCATCTCATTAATACACTATTAAATCACTATATATTTATATTAAGAACGGCAATTTGTAATGGCTGGAATTTTAGTTAAAAAGAACCACCGAGTAGGAAGAAACAATAGTGTTGATTTTATGTTAAAGAAGTATACAGTATGTAGACTGTTGTGTTGCAGAGGTATCGACTGACATTAGCATGCCAACTGATGAGCCCTGGCTAAGTCAGCGCTACTGTTAATCACCTCCTTACTATATCCCCTGTTTTTAAACTGATTTTAAGTGCTGTTTTAAGTTATCCGTCTTAGTTTATTTTGCTCTGCACACAAGATAATAACTTGCACACACGTTGTAAAAAAATATGTAAGAAACCTGAAATATTTTGAAATGTGTAACATTTAGTTTTGCTAAAAAGTAAGATAGTTTCCCAACTACAGTTTGTAATCAGTCGCTATTTCATGCTGATTCTGATTCAGCACTGCACCTCTCTGGCTGAGCCTCACTGTCCACAAAGATGGCGGATGCTGCAACAACAAAATAAAGCTTCTGGCGGTCTGACTGCATCAGATCCAGGTCAAACAGTATTTACACATACTTTTAAAGGTGTGTTTTAGACTGGCCAGGTATTACAGAGGTGGAGTTTGCCATGCAGGACAATAAAACTTACACAATGGTTGAATGACGGCAGAAGCTTTCAGTGCTTGATGATTTTGAAAAAAAGTGGAATCAGAACTCTGAATTGTCCTCATGGAGTCAACTCCACCTTTCTTGTTCTTCATGCAAGATGGACCAAGCTTAAATCTACATGCAAATACTATTTGACCAGTTTGTCTGTCATAGAAGAGTCTTGACCTGAAACCTTGATATTTTGATGTTTATTCAGGCAGAAGAAGAGTATTAAAGAGGCAAGTTCACTCTTGAAACCATCTTTTCAACATTGTGGAAAGTAATTTTTGTTTCTTGTCAGACTCAGATTGGAGCATCGGTTTCATCTCTGTGTATCCAGTACAAAGAGAGATCCAGAATGCCTTTTGCCTGGCTCACCAGAAAGACTTGAAGCCAATGAAAACGGCCAGCTTAAATCCACCAAGAGGGGAAAAAGAGACACAACAGCTGTTTGGAATCATGTAGTATCTTATTAGATAGCTAGCTAGCAGTAACTAGAGGTTAACTAGGGCATCTTTGAGTTTACCTTCCTTCCACCATGTTTTTATGTCCCATTCAGACATATTTCCATCTGATCTGTTCATGTCTGTTGATCTAATTGATTGAAGTTTTTTCCAATGGACCCCCTCCACAGCAGACATTTTGACTTGTCAAAGCAGGAGAAGCACAGGTTGAATTTATAACATTAATGATGGTTTCATCCTATTTAGATAGCTGTTTTCAGAGCTCTGGTGCATGTGTACTTACTTTCATGGCTTATTGGGACATTTAAAAGGATGTAGTCATCATTAACGGTTTTGCTAACACCTGTGCTTTTGCTGCTTTGACAAGTCAAAATGTCTGCTGTGAAAAGGATCTATTGTGAAGCTTTTCAGTCCACCTTGGATATCAAAAATGAGCTGAAAGGTTCCAGATTGACATGGATTTGCAAATCCCAGGCTACATCTGATTTTTTTTCTGGAAAGACACTAAGAGTTCTAACCCTCCAGTCAAATTATAGTTTCAGTCAGTCAGTGTTTTTGAATTCACAAGTCAGTGAAATGTCCAGGTTCCATTAAGTTCATCAAGCATGATATCATCAAACTCTAGCTCCATAACCCACTAGCCAGCATAAGCCACACTTTCAACATGCTAATGTTCAATTTTCTGCTGTCACAGGTATTTGCCAACAAGCTAGTTACAACTCAATCCTGTAGTCAGCTGTGGTTTCTTAGCAGTAGAGTTAGGACACAGTTCAAACCTGCATCACTTCTATGAGGAAAGAACCTCTGAGATGTTGTGAGCTTTCACTAAAGCCAGCAGTTGTTGTTTAGCAAATCATCCCTGGACCTTTTTCTGTACTGATGACATTGACATCTATTTTCTCAAATGATTCTGGGTGAGACATAAAGCATTGCTTTTCCAGGACATGTGGACTGAATGCTGTCCTGGTGTGCATAGGAAGTCTTTCTACCAAGAGACAGTACCATGGACAAGAAAAGCACAAATGCATTCAAAATGTCAAGGTTTTCAGGCAAAAGTCAGAAATTAGAATATCTTTCAAGGTAAAATAGCAAATCTCCAGGTTAACATTGGTATGAATTTTTCGAAGAGTTTAGGCTTCTTGCACTGCAAAAACAGTGTTCATCTTATCAAGTACATTGACTTCATGTTACCAGCAGGTGACATCATTCGATTTCTCAGTTGAAATGTCTTGAAAAGCAGGAAGCAAGGCATGAGTTCAAACTGTGGAAAGCTGTTTTAAAACCAAGCTGAACGGATTACATGCAATCAAGTCTGGTTGAAGGGAAAATATATTTGACTTCACATCCAAAGTCTCAAATTAACTATGAATAACTTGCTAAGATGGACAGATTTTCTGCAACAGTTTGGCCTTACTGCTCATTTCCCCACAGTACACTGGGATGATTTATATTCTTGATTTCGAAGAGGCTGAAGGCTGCTTTTACACTGAGCTGAGAGTGTAAATGAAACTGGCTGGATCTGTTTATTAATGCAGCTGGTTCCCTAATGGAATGAAATGCCCTATATTTGGTGAATGGCTCCACAAACACTTGCACGTTTCAATCAGCTTTTTTTGGGGGCATTTTAGCTTTGCGGAGACAGTGGTGAGAGCGATAAAGACAAAATATACGTAATCATTTAGAGTATAACCTAGCTGAAGCTCTTAAGAGACCAATGTAGATTTTTTGTTTCCATTTTGGGTCAAATTTTTATGGAAATAATTTCTACATCAAGAAACACTTGCAGTCAGACAATCTCTCTCAAAGTTTCGAGGTATTTCCATTCCTAGGTCTAAGATATCTAAACAAAGCCAAGCAAACCAATTAAATCTTATCATATGTTAAGATTATATTTTCATGCAGTGAAAAAATAAATGGTTGAACTCAGTACTTTCATTTTTTCCAAATAGTGTGACATTTGATCCCAGATTTATTATAGAGGTTTCCTTTGCAAAATGTATGCCTGTGAATTTCTGGTAAGTGGTTTCAGTAATTTGGCTAGATAAACTGGCTTGTTTACAACCTCTCTGATTGCCTGACTGCTTTTGTTTCCTGGCCTGTCAGAAAGATTCTCCTGTAATTGTTTTCAATGCATAATGTTTTGCACTATCCACAAACCTTTTTTTAAAAAAAAAAGCTAAAATGCTCCTCAAATCATATTGAAGTGCAAGTGCATGAAGCCAAATTTCTCCAAAGCCTGAGCTAACCCCCGTCTCTCCTTGTTCTCCTCCTCCTCCCTGTCTGTGTAGCTCCCAGCTGGCGATGAAGTATCTGGATCCAGCTTTCTCTCCGCTGACCAACGCTCTCAGCGAGGACCTGCAGAACTCCTCGAGATGGAGCTACAACAGCACTGCTTTTATACAGCTGAAGTAGGTTACACACACACACACACACACACACACACACACACACACACACACAACACACACGCACGCACACACACACACACATTCTCTCTCTTTCTGTGGACACTTTTTGATGGTCTTGAATGCTCAATGTGGCTTAATGAGTGAGCAACAGCTGTGAAATGCCTGCGTTTTTGTTTTTCCGTGAGCAAAAAGCACTTCAATATCATGCAACAAAGATGAGGCACAGAACATTTTACAGAAAAAGCTATGTAGAAACAAGATGGTTTGTGATGTTGTTGGCTTTATAGTTGGGGTTCAAAAGCATTTTACTGAATCTGAATTGGATCTGAGATTGGATCCGAGAACCAGAAGACATGCGGCTGTAGCAACTTGTCAGTCACATGGTAGACTATGAAAAAAAATCTAAAACAACACAGCGTTATGATTTATTCTGTGTTGTGGATGCTTACAGTAAGGATGCAGTAATGAATAATAATGTCTTTTTTGCCTTGCAGAAAGGAGATTTCTCAGTACATCGACATCCCCCACAACTTCTCACTGACACGAGGCTCAGTCCGAGTTGGGCAGCTGATGCACTATGACTACTCCAGCCACAAATACGTCTTCTCCATCGGTGAGAACTTCCGCTCCCTCCTACCTGAAGTCTCGCCGATCCTCAACAAGCACTACAATGTCTGCGCCGTGATCGGCAACAGCGGCATCCTCACTGGCTCGCGCTGTGGCCCCCAGATCGAGAAGTTTGACTACGTCTTCCGTTGCAACTTCGCACCAACTGAGATCTTTAAGAAGGACGTTGGACGACGGACCAATATGACAACCTTTAACCCCAGTATCCTGGAGAAATACTATAACAATTTACTGACTGTGCAGGACAGGAACAACTTCTTCCTGAGTTTGAAGAAGCTGGACGGTGCCATCCTGTGGATCCCAGCATTTTTTTTCCACACTTCAGCCACAGTGACGAGGACACTGGTCGATTTCTTTGTGGAACATCGAGGTCAGCTGAAGGTCCAGCTGGCCTGGCCCGGAAACATCATGCAGTATATCAACAAGTAAGACACACTGAAACACTGCAGTACATTTACAACAAAGACCCCATCTCAGCCTGATAATAACCTGTGATCTGTGGCTGGATATGTTATCTGAAATGTATTCCAACACTGTGATCAGATCTCAATATGCAAATTAGGTAAGTGGAGCCAGCAGGCTTGTCAACTAATAAGGTGTGTCCCAAATCTGGGGGTGTATGCAGGAGGGTCCATTTGGAACCGCATGCCATGAATTCTGTCATCAGAGGGAGTACGAGTAAGCTCTGATTGTACAGCTGCATACCGCCAAATTGTTATAAGTGCGTAGATGTGTCCATGTTGCCTCTATGTTACCGAAAAGCTATGAAATACGCCTTGGCATGTGTGGAATGCACCCTCAAAGTGGACTCAAAAAAGTAGTATAAACTAGGGGTGTCACAATTTCCACCTCTGCTTACTTACAGGGCCAAGGGGGGAAAAAAATCACTGTAGGCTCCAGCTACACTTCCAGACACTTGTCCTGTTTGCACTATGACAATCAACTGACTGTGCTGTAGGAAAATGGACCATACCAGAGGCAACTGTGATTTTGTCAGAGGTGTTGGATTTATTTACTCTTTCAGAGATCTTTCATTGATTTGTTTGGAAAGAGGGTTTACTTGGGACAGATTTGAGAAACCAAACTTGAACTCTGGAATTTTTATTTTTAGTAAATATTATTCAAACTTATATAACCCTAACCTGCAAAAAGCCACCAGGATAAAGTAAATCTGTTGTAGAATATTTTTAAGAAGAATTTGAAAATTTGAAAGTCTGTCTGTTGATCTCTACAAACCCCAATGCAATAGTCAAGGAATGTCTAAGTGCAGAAAAAAGTTTCAATTGAATGGAATTGTGATTTTAAAATCAAACATCAATCAAATCATGGATTTAGTGAATTGTGACAACCCTAGTATTAACAGAACAACCACATGTCCGTTGTGTCTGCAGCTGTCTGTGTTTGTGTCCGTTTGGGAGAATATTCTAGCCCTTCATGTTCCCTTTTTAAAAAAAACCTTGTCTCCAGCTTTTTGCTAGGCTTCCTCAAGATAGTAGGCAGAATTAGGTAACCTTTTAACTGATCTAATTGCATTCTGCATGTATTAACACCTGCATTAACATATCATGTGTGTATATATATGAAAAGATCAAAACAAAAAAAGACATTTGTCTGAATCGTTTAAGGCTCACAAATATTTAGTTTCACTTCTAAAGAGGCTCAGTAGTTTCTTTAATTGCTGGGCACTCCACTTTTTGGCAAACATTTTAGTCAAACAGGAGGTAATATTGGATTTGTTGAGGACTATTCAAGTGGTTCATTGATTCATATTTGGTGTTATAGTGTTTCCAGCTGCAGGACTGTGAATTTGAGATTGGGGCAAAAAATGTACAAGCTAATCAAGGAGCAGGTCAGTAGTGTGGCTCATTGATGTGTTTTTAATAGTTTTTGAACAATAATGGTGCTCTATGGCTCCATGGCTATGATGATAATGGAGGATTGACCCTTATGCTTATGTGTTAACATTATGTGTCATTACTGGTTTGTGCTGAATCTATTTTTCATCATTTCATCATTTTTGCTTGGGTTATGTTTACTGGCAACCGATTTTCCAGTGTGTTTCCAGAGTGTTTTGTATGTACAGTAGGCAACATGCATGTGGTTGGTGGACAGTTGATTTAGCCTCTTAGTGATTTTCTGCTTGTCAAACAGCACTCGCACAGAATCAGGCCCCATTTACACCAGGTCAGGATGATTAGTGCTGTCTCCTAAAGCAGGTGCACCATGTGTCAGACTGTCCATCTATTTCTCTCTTTTTCTCTATGTCTCTCCGTGTTCAAAATGTCAACGTGTATCTCTGTCCTATTTGTAGAAGTTTGTGGAAACGAACGTGTGGTTGTATTGTATTGAGCTTTACTCTATATGGGAAAGAGGAGATTTAGACTCCAAAGCCGGATTATAAGGAAACAGCTATTTAGTGAAAGGTATGGCACAGAGCTGTAGCTGTGTGTGTGGAGAAGGATTTAGGTCTGGTGCTTAGTGTTGTAGCAGCAGAAAAGGCTGCTCGTACAGTACCCTAATCTTCACCAATCCCATTAAAACTACCTGCTCTGGAAGAATTACCACGTTTAAGCAGCTCAGACAGCTTTCAGCACCTCAAGGACTCTTGGAAATGCTTTTGTGGCAGCCAGTGTGGAGAGTTCCCCCTCTGTGAAGCTGCAGAGCAAGACTATCTGCTCAGATTGGTTTATTTTTTATTTAATAATATCAAGTCACTGGTATAAAAAAAAGTTAATTCAGATTTTTTGAGAATTACATATAGAAACGTTTTTATGAAATCCAGGTATGTGTACATGAATTTGTTTCACAAATACATACAGTGCCTAGGCCTTAATCTAATTCATGCATTGTTTTTATTGTTTCGCAAAAAGTTGAAGGAGGAGTAGCCTATTGTTAGGACTGACTGAATCTAAAATTGATGATGATGGGGTTTCTGCTGGGCTCTACACCAGATGACCATGTTCCCTGATGTAAGGAGAATAGAAATTGTAGGTTGAGGCATCTCTGTTGCACCCCAATAACAGTATGTTGTGACACATTTTATCTTTATCAAAACCTTGCAGCTTATACAATTTGGATGTTACACCAGGCCATATCATGATTTCGATATATTTCAATAAATTATTCAGCCCTACTTGCGGCTTAATAGCTCACAAATTAAGCAGAATATTGATTTATACAGCACTAATTCCATCAGTGCAATGAGGGAGACATGTCATACTCACCGCTCTACGTTGGTTTTTTCATACCAAACCATTCACATTCCCACTTGTCCACTCTGTTCGTAGTTACACTCACAGCTGAATGAAGCTCCCTTCAATAAACTGTAGAGCAGTTGCAAGCTTTGAGAAAACCTCTCTCTCTCTAGATACCTAGGGAAGAAACAGGAACAGTCGCACCTTTAAGTAACTACAGTTTGGTAATACTTCACACTCAAATGAAAACGTCTTCTGTTTTCTGGACTCGAGACGGGTGTATTGGATCCAAAATACAATGTTCTTCAAGTTCTTTGACAATATTAAATGTCTACCTCAGTTTGGGCTGGTTATGTCTGCAAGGAGCGTTGTCCGAAGGGGTGTAGCGCTATTTGTTTAAGTAAAGGAGCAGACCTAAGACGCACGTGGGAGGGCATGCATGCACACAGTTACAATCAGTCAAATCTCTTCCAGGCTTTTGATTTTAGATTTGATGGTGCATTGTTAATCTTAAATGGTGAATGGACTTGTATTTCTATAGGACTTTTCCAGTCTACTGACCACTCAAAGCCACGTTACAACACTTGTCAGATTCACACATTCACACACATTCATACACTGATGGATGCCATCCATCTGCTCATCAGGAGCAATTTGGGGTTCAGTATCTTGCTCAAGGACACTTCGACATGCAGCTAGAAGGAGCCAGGATTCAAACCAGGGACCTGTTATCCTAATGTTTCTGTGCCACATCTCGTGATGAGTCTTGCGCTGACCTCTGAACTTTTGCAAAAGTTTGAAGACCCTGTGAGGAAGCAGCAGCATAAAAGCATTACTCAACAAAGCCCCCAGGAAGTGGGTTGGGGTTTGATGCCAATTTTCGTGGAGTCCGAACCGCGCAACTAGAGCGTTGAATTTTAGCTTTCAGATTGTTATACGCGGAAAAAATATTCACAAAGACCACTGGCATCTTTTAAGATAGAGCATTTTCTTGCATGTTACTCAAAGCATGACTGAATCAGTCAGCACACCTTAAATGCCAACATCTTTGAACATTCCGTTGTTTGTTATTGTTGAGAATTTTTTGGGCTCTCTTTCAAGACGGATGCTTGAGTGATCATTGGATCTTCAAGTGCTTGAATTATAGTGTTTGATTTTCAGTCGGATTATGCAAACTGTGAACGTTTCATTTCCTCACTTCCTCACAGAAAAAAAAGTGGCAGAGCGCCGCTCTGGTGCGCCTGGCAGCACTACACCTATGGTCATCCATGATGTTACACGTGATCTGTAAAGGTACGTGTCCACAGGGGCATCATTTGACACGAGGGCATGTGACGTTTTCAAGCTTTGCACGCCTGCCCAAAACAAGCTACACCCTCCGTTAACCATGGAAACACTAATTGGCTGCACCTGATCAGAGGAACGCCAGTAATTGACCGCTGCTCCAAGATTTCCAACCAGACCAACACTGCAGAAGCTGTCTTCATTTTAACTCTGGAAACTTGTTGTTTAGTTCTTATCGTGTTTCACAAGTTTCCAGAGGCAATGTGGTGGACAGATTTGCATAAACTAGCCAGAATACAACTTAATGCAAATGAGGAGTGGGAAACGCGTTGCCCTGTCTCTCATGAAGCTATGCTCCAGTACCAAAAATCATTGCACAACTTTCTACTCAGACAATGAATGGGGATCCAGTGGACATGTACCTTAAGTCACCTTTGATATCGACTCTCTGTTGTAGGATTTTAAAAACCCATTTCCTCTCTCCACTATTTGGTTCGTGATGGCCCCTAATCTTGCAGATACTCGACTTGGACACACTAACAAGTGGAATTGGGTAGATAGAGGGTGTAGAGGGTTGGTTTGAGACTGACACTACTACGACTACTACTTAAAATCCTACAAGAAAATGGAGAAATTATCCTCTTTGAGCTGTAGGAAGGCTTTTATTGTTAAACATCTAGACAGGAAGTGTTGAGTTTCAATGACATTAGCTCTGCAATGATCAAAAATAGCTGAGTAAATGCAATCTGAGTTAATGAGGGAATGATGACTTCTTTGAAAGCAGGGAAACTATGTGAGTGTTTCAGGTTTTTGCAAAAAGGAGCCAAATGCTAGACTCCATGCAGGCAGACACTAGAAACATAAAGTGAGCTTTAATAATGATAAGCTGAACACAAAAACTGACTAAAAAACTAAGAAAACAGGCAAGCAAATCCAGGATCGAAGGAAATACAAAAGTACATAACATAAACTCATAAAAATAACAAAAAACTAAGAAGTGCAGGTTACATAGGCTGCAAATGCAGATGTCACAAGGGAACTAAACACAGGTGAACTGACAACTGAAAGAGGGAAACACATCAAATAAACACACACACAAGGAGTGACAGGGATCAGGGATAGGTCAAACAAATTGGGACAATCACAAAGGTGGGAAAGAGACACAGAAAGGAAAGGAAT
>CAEMYA010000029.1:1800334-1823859 GCA_903131615.1 Diplodus sargus
GCAAAGCGGAGCAGTGTTTGTCACTAACGCTATAGATTAGCATGTGGTCTCCAGCACAAAGCTGCAGATCAATACTGCTGCTCTGTACACAGCAGATGGCCCGGGACAGAGCAAGAGAGAGAGAGAGAGAGAGAGAGAGAGAGAGAGAGACAGAGGGGACAGACAGAGAGGGAGAGGGAGAGGACAGCACTGAGAGGAGGAAGCAGGAGGAGGAAACGTCCTGATCAACCTGCAGCTTTATTCACATTCTACAACCTGCCACTCACTTTCAGGCACCAGGAAACACAGCAGAGGAAGCTGCTCTGTCATCGACTCATGTCCCTTTTCTTTGCTTCTCTTTGCTTTCATTTTCTTTCCCTTAAAAAACTGTTCTACAAGTTGGGGCATTGATAAACATTGATGATTATCCATTTATTTACAATGTATCAGCTGACTTGATAAAGACAGTGACTGAAAATGAAATGTAGCCCTTATGATAACATCACTGTAAATGGTTGATGGAAAATAAAAAGTGTTTTTAACAATTGTGACATTTTTAACTAGCTTATTTTGAATGTTTATGCAAATTATTAGAAATTATGTCAAATCTGATTTGATCTCTAACGCAGTGATGGTTATTGAGGCCGTTTAATTTCATATGATATAAAATAAATTCATAAACTTAACTATCGAAATCCGTCCTCTTATTTTTCTGATCTTTAAATAGCTAGATACTTTAGAAACATTAAAATCCTTTTTTTTTAACTTGTTTTCAAATGGATCTAAAAGTAAAAAATGTATCATGCATGAAAATAATGTCATATATAAAAATAATGTATTTCAAAATAAATGCAGTTAATATATGTAAGAAATATAATTATGACAGCTGTATTATAATGCAGATTCCAAATGTATCTAAAACATGCAATTCAAATACAAGCAGAATTACAGTCAATGTAGCCGGAGAAATGCAAAAGAAAAGTGTACATTTGTTACCATTTTTGTCTCATGTCTGTACACAGATTAACAGGCCAGTGATTACCTCAGTAGACAGTCAATAAGCCACAGAGAGCCTCAGAGACAGTCTAACACACTGTTGGCTTTGGGCTTCTCATGGGAATTGTTGACATTAAGAAAACAACTCTTATCCTTACTGCAGCCATCCACTAATAGCTAGCAGTGTCTTCTGTGTGTTTGTAATATTTTCAGATTTGATGATAAAGTATTAAGAACAATAACTCATAACAAGCAATTGTGTGTGTGTGTGTGTGTGTGTGTGTGTGTGTGTGTGTGTGTGTTAGTCTGTGTTGACTTGTTTAGACACTGTCAGTCTGTCGGCCTCTCAGTATTTGCAGTTTGCATTTGGACAGTCAGGTGGTGACTTTATAGTGAAAAGTGTTGGCAAACTCTGAGAGCTTGATAGCGAACCTTGTGGCTAAGACTCATGGGAGCTGCAGTTATTGGAAGCTAAGGAAAATTAACTTGGTTTTATCCTAGCTGACAAAATGACAAAATGTCAAATTTTGTCATGGGGGGAGGGCTTTTGCCTTGCAGCAATGCCAGTGTCTTAACCGCACCGTCATGTTGACTTCAAACTTTTCTTCCTCGTCCGCCCCTTGCAGCTGCTCCTTTACAGTCTCCCTCCTCCGCCCCATGAATCTCTCCCTCCACCCTCCCCACATAGCTCATTACTTCATCCGTCCTTTCCTCTACCTCCACCTCTTCCTTTTCTCAGCATCTCCTCCAACTCCCAACTCTTTTTTTCACCCACTCCTTCCCCTCCTGCTCCTCATCTTTCTTTATCGCTTCGATTCCCCTCCTTCTTCCCTTCCTTATCCCTGTCTCACCTCTGTTCTCTATGTCCTCCTCGGCTTCCTCATGCTTCTTCATCTCCTCTTCCTCACCCTTCTCTATCTCTTTTCTTTTTTAGTAGTGCTTCTATGTAGTTCTGTTGCTCTCTTACCTCCTTCCTCCTCTGTCTGTATTATGAAGGTGCCGCATAATAAATACTAGCCGCCTCATAAATCCTGAAGATGGCTAAAAGTTTTGAGAAAAAACAGAGAGACAGACAGACAGTCAGAGAGACTGACTGATAGACATACAGACAGACAGGTCGACCCCTCAGCAGACCCCCTGCCAGTCTCTCTGACAGCTGATCAAAAGAAGAAAATGGGTCAGGCTTCTGTTCTTCTGTCCTTAATTACACAACAGTCTTTAAACAAAGCAACATCTGCCCAACTACCCCATGCTCCTCCTCCTCCTCTCATCCTTTTTCATCTCCTCCACCTTCTTTTCTTCTTTTTACAACCCCTCATCCTCCTTCTCCTCACCTCAGCTCAGTAAACTTGGACATTTCCTTGAAAGGACTATAAAATGTGGTACTAATGGTTGTAGGGATAACAGACAATTTAATATATGGGGAGCATAAAGTTTTCAGGAAGAATTATATAACTAAAGAATATTAACATGAGTTTGAATTAAGCTTATTCTCAATTGAATTAGTTCCTCTACATAGTTATTTTCTGGTAACTTATTAGAAATGTATTTGGACTGGTAAAATAAAGCATGACTGTGAAGGGTTTTAAACTCTATTTTTTTTATTATAGCTATATATGGAAGGGGGCATTTCTATTAAGATCTTAAAGTGGTTCTCACAAATTCCAGAGAAGATAACTGATTTCCTTTTTGTTTTTCGTCCAGTAATGTTACATGTTAGCAGTGAAACGTGCCAAGCATGCTTTGAAAAAAAAGGATTTTCTTTTACAGAGTCACTAAACTGAGACGGAGTATTGTGACTGGAGAATTCTGGGAATATTTTTGATGCAGGTCACTGATGACCAATACAGACACACTTTCTTTTCTTCAAAATGTAGGTCCTATCATTTTATTCTGACATCCTAAACTTTTTAGCCTCTCTATGTTCTGTTTTAGATTCAAAGTCATACCTTGTCATGTAATATTATGTCATGTTATTTTATTTTTTGTCATATTATGTCATGTTATGTTTTCCATTTGAGCCTCTCCAGTTTCTTTTAGGGATTCGAGTAGTTCCAGTTGATTTGCTTATTGATGACTGGTTCCTCAGCTGGTAAAACAATCAAGCAGTTAGACACTTGTGGGCGGGATCATCTACCTACTTGGCTTGGTGGCCACCTAGCTATATCCACCAGGGACTGCAACATAAACATGGCCAGATGTGGGTGAGATGTATGCCGCTGTACATGTCGTTGTAAGTAAACTCACAGAAATAACTATAAACAACTTTTTTTTTTCCAATTGTCATGAACATTGTTAAGCTAACCTTGACTAACAAACTCTATCATACGTTTTCTCTTTCAACTCAGCAGGACAGACACTTCACTTGCTTCTGATTGGCTGGGGCAGATCAATACAAAATAATCCCTGCTCCCAGTTAGAAATCAGCCAACATGAACACAATGTCCGACTTAATGAAACAGCGGCTATGTCTGAAAAATGGGCACCAGCCACAAAGAAAGGGGACCAGAAAATTACCAAACCAAAAAACAAACTGGATGACAAAGACCATATTCTGAAAAATGTAGTTATTGATTAAATAATAGCTGAACAGCATCTAGCTGTATTGTCATATGGAAGAGGAAGATGGTCTTTCACTGTAGAATTATTAGAAATTAAAAACAAAATAAGTGTCTGGTTGTTTTTGTTTCTGTCTTTACTCTTTTTATGTTATTACAATGGATGAGAGTAAGAGAGAGAGAGAGAGAGATGGGGAGAGAGGCCGACAGAGTTATTTAGCAGTCATTTGTCCTTGGAAGTGTAATGAATTGTAAAGTGAACGGGCTACAGGCCATAATGCTCTTTCAGTGCAGCTCCCACACTCATCACTCCACCCAGAGACTGTCGATAATGTCCCAACACACACCAACACATCATTTACACTGCAGCAGTCTGCACTCAACACTGTGAGCCACACAGCTGCAAACATCTGTCCAACATCACACAGCACACCAAACTGTTCTCCCTATAGTGTCGCTCATCTCACATTATGCTACATCATGTTATGTCCTCATGGTTTGTGTTGCATCTTGCCACATCATGAGTAACAGCATGCTACATGACACCATGACAGAACATATCTTAACATACACTGCAACATGTCATGTCATAAGGTGTCATGTCAGATCATATTATGTTGTGCCATGTTGCGTCATTTAATGCCATGTCATAATGTATTATACCTTCATGAGATGTTATATTTTGTCATGTTATTTAATGCCATATATCATTTCATACCATTTAATGTCATATCATGTTATGTTATGATATGTCACGTCTCATTATGTTATGTCATGTAATATTATGTAATTTCATCTGATATTTCATCATGTCATGTGATATTTCATGTCCTGTAATGTCATGTTGTTGTCATACCATCTTAAGCTGTGTTGTGTTGTGTTATAGTAGTTTGTTATGTTATGTCATATTATGCTATGGCATGTTCAGACTATGTTATTTTACTTTTTATTTCATGCTGAACAGAATGATTGAAATTGTAATATATCTCACAAAATGTCGTGTCATGTTTCACATCGTACCGTTTTATGTTATACCATATCAAGTCACATCACATTATGTGATTTTGCCTCACCTATAATCATATCAGGACAATGTCTTTTTATTTCAGGTCCTGTTATTTATGTAGTGTAACAACTTGTTTTCATGTCAGATAACCTCAAGTTGCCGTGTCATGGCATGTCATGCCAAGACATCATAGGATGTCCTGTCAAGTTATATCATATCACTTACCATTAATCATGATGAGACGTTACGTTATCTCATGTCATAAGATATCATCATATCATCAGCTGTGTTGTGTCATATCACATCACATCATATCATGCCATGTTAGATGTACAGTACGTCACATAACATTATGAGATGTTGTTTCACCTAATGTCACATCTCCTTATTGGATCGTTTCATCTCATTATAACACGTTATAACATGTCATGCACTCTGCTGACAATGTCTTGTCATGTTATTCCACGGCACTTCACATAGATTATGAGATGGTCAGGAGTTGTGATGTTTTTTTGTCATTTAGCATCCTGTTGTGTCTGTCATGTCATAGTCACACTGCGACCTTGTCATATCACATCAGATTTATGTACTCTTCTCAACCCGTTGTTCACCTCTGACCTCATCAATATATTCTCTGTGAAATGGAAAAATTTCATGAATTAAACAATTGAATTACTACATTTTAAGCAGCGTGGTGTCTTTTGATAAATTACAGTATCTTATATATGTTTATGCAGCCTTTACATTGTGTCATGATGAGATGTGTTGGGGGGAGGGGCTTCTCAGGACATTCAAGATAATAAACAAAGCAGAAGTTCGATGTTCACGTTGAAAAATCAAAGCAAAAAATAAATAAAATAAAATAAAATCTTTGTGGAAGCAGCTGCTCTGTAAGGAAAAGGAAAATAAGCATTTTCTCATTGTTGGGGAGGTTATGTTGTCTATCTCATCAGTTCTGGCTTAATCATGTTTTTATCGTGTCTTATTTCCTGTCACCTTACTTTATCTCAACAATCAGAGGCAGCAGGTGATAAGATGAGAGTTGAGATGAGATCAAATTTGAATTGCTTTTTTTTTTTTTACTGTTTCACAGTGTAGTGAATGTTAACATCACTGATTCTCCAAACATTCACTGCTGCTTCAAGCCATCCGCTCTTTCTGTAAAAAGACTGAATTAATTTCACATTCATCTTCCTATGACCCTCTAAGCAGACTGAAATTTTTCATCAGACCTTTTTGCTCAGCCTGACCATAACATATACTACCACTCAAAAAGTTAGGAGTCAATTCAAATTCCTTTTTTTTAAATAATAGCACATTGACAATTAAAATAACACTGCTTTCATTGAACGGTAATATTTTAATAGTATATCTAGGCAGGGGTAACCATCACTCCTGGGGTCCAATGGCGCTTTGTGTTAGCTTATCACAGTTAGCTATGTTCAAAGGCTAATTGATCATCGAAAAACCCTCATGTAAGTACAACTAAATAAACAAGTGCTTAAAATGGCTTTCAGCTACAGGAGTATCTGTAGCATCAGCATTTGTGGGTTGAATTTTAGTCTCAAAATGACCAGAAATAAAATATTTTTCCTCTGAAACTCTAACCAGAAACACAACTGAGCAAGAGGACAAGTACATAAGAGTTTCTGTAGATGCAGTAATATGACTTTAAGTTCTTAAAACAAGGTTCCATAAACTCATTAAAGCTCAGACTCACCACAGAGTTGATTTAATCACAGCACATAGTCTTCATCAGATGATAAAGTTTGTGTTGTTGATGTAGATGTTAATGTTTCAGTGAGGGGTGTTCTGAACACTTTCTGAACATCCATGTGAGGCTGAACAAGTCAGACAATAGAACAACAGCAGACTGAACTTAATATTTGGTTCCACTGACACAGTGTAATGATTTTCGCAATTTAATTTGCATTTCCAATTCTGTCAGAATATTAAATTAGGAGGAAATACTTTTCCCAGAACAGAGCACAATGTGGCACCTTGCCCCCACATTTCTATCCTACAGACCACTAAGTCACTGTAGTGAGGGTAGCATCACTTCACAAGAATACTACACATTAATGATTTTTCGCTCCAATCCTACCCAGAGCATACAAACCGCAACTCATAATCAAAGACACCGATTGGTCAGCCTGGCAGTGCGCCACGCCCTCTGGATCCATCACGACCGCTCCGATTAGTCCGCTGCATTGTCAGTCAGGCGGGTGACGCCCCTCCGTCCGAGCCCGCTTCTCCCCCTCCTCCTCCAGCAGCAGGTTGGGTTGAGCGGTCGGCTAGGGGACCGTGGACAGCTCCCGTCTGAGGAGCAGAGTAACGCAGGAGGAGGAGAGGGCTGGATATGGGGGAGCCACCGCACAGGCCCGTACGATCGAGATAAAAACACTTTTTTTTTTTAATGTGCACACACCGGGGAAAATACACAAAGACACGGAGCTGGAGAGGCCTACGGAGGACGGGGAAACAACCGAGGAAGTGAAGGAAAAGGGGGACTACGGCTACTGACCCATCCCGGCGCATCAGGGGTGAAGCAGCGAGAGAAAGGAGGATAGGGAGAGATAATTCTGCGACCTGATGGACTGAGAGGACAGATGAATGAAGACTGCCTACACTAACGCCTATCGATGCCTGGCCAAGGACCTGGACGCTTACGCCATGAACACGGACATGACAATGGATGGCATTGGCAGCCTGCATGGCGGGGTGGCGGTGAGCTCCATGGTCCCTGATGCGGAGCTGATGAGCGGCCACAGCCCGCACCACGGCCGCGGGAGCTCATCGGGACACGGGGCGGCGGCGGCAGCGGCGGCGGCGGCGGCGTCTACCCTGCGGATACACCAGGACCTGGCCGCCGCCGCCGCTTCATCCCGCTCGGCCATGGTGACCGGCATGGCCACGATACTGGACGGCAGCGGGGAGTACCGACCGGAGCTGTCCCTGCCGCTGCACCACGCCATGAGCGTGCCCTGCGACACGTCCTCTCCCGGGATGGGGATGAGCGGCACCTACACCACCTTAACCCCGCTGCAGCCGCTGCCCCCCATCTCCACCGTATCGGACAAGTTTCACCATCATCACCATCACCACCACCACCAGCGGCTCTCCGGGAACGTGAGCGGGAGCTTCACCCTGATGCGGGACGAGCGGGGGCTGCCGGGTATGAACAACCTGTACAGCCCCTATCACAAGGACCACATGTCCGGGATGGGTCAGAGCCTGTCCCCGGTGCTGGGCAACGGCCTGGGCTCTATACACAACACCCAGCAGGGTCTCCACAATTACGGCACCACGACGCACGGAGGCCACGACAAGATGCTGAACTTCGACGCACACCACACCGCCTCCATGCTGGCCAGAGGAGACCACCACCAGCACCGAGGCCTCGGTGGCCCGGCGGCCGGGATGATGCCACACCTGAACGGGATGCACCACCCGGGGCACCCGGCCGCGTCCTCGGCGGGCCACCACCCCCACTCCAACCCCCACCTCCAGTCTCCATCCCACGGGCCCGTGTTGGCTTCCACCAGGGAAAGACCGCCCTCCTCCTCGGGGACGCAGGGGGTGAACAGCTCGGGGCAGCTGGAGGAAATCAACACCAAGGAGGTTGCGCAGAGGATCACGGCGGAGCTGAAGAGGTACAGCATCCCCCAGGCCATCTTCGCCCAGAGGGTGCTGTGCCGCTCCCAGGGGACCCTGTCGGACCTCCTGAGGAACCCCAAACCCTGGAGTAAACTAAAGTCAGGCCGGGAGACCTTCAGGAGGATGTGGAAGTGGCTGCAGGAGCCCGAGTTTCAGAGGATGTCGGCCCTGAGACTGGCAGGTAAGAGCAGAGAGACAAAGTGCGGTGCCACGCTGCTGCTGCTGCTGTGGTTAGTTTGTTTGTTTGTTTGTTTGTGTGCGTCGGAACAAGAAGAGGAATTTAAATTTTCCCCCCAAAACACACAAATCAAAAATGACCCCCTGCTGTCGCTCCTGTTGTCTTGACTTTAAAAAAAAAAACCACACATTTTCCTGGCTTTGTTTTGGTGTCTCCTCGTGTCTCCTCTCCAGTACGGCGCCCCGATGTAGATGCGCGGAATTTATTTAGAATCGCTGGTGTTATGATTACCATTATTGATCAATAACAAAACGGGATCGATACGAAATGACAAGGTCACGGGATTTCCCTCCAACAGTCCCCCCCTCTCTATCCCCCTCTCTCTCTGTGACAGTGCAGCAAACCCAGATTGTATTTTTTCCTGTTGGTTTAATAAACACCACTTTATTATTCGGCTCTAAATTTACGCATTATATTTGAGGCTGGAAAATAAGGCTTAGAATAAATAGCACATTAAGAAAATATACAAACAAAGCGAAAAGGGCAGAATTCTTTACATTTTGTGATTGTTGCATAAAATACGAATAATTCATCATCAACTTGTTCAGGCTTCATTAAATGGGGGGGGGGTGTATTAATCCTTCACCATCCTCATGCTTTTTGTATTAATCGCAGGGATTATATCATTCGGATGGCGTGGTTTCTGTCATTAGCCCGTTAAAGGATTATTGCATGTTTTCTGGTATTAGGGATTAGGGATGATATTCCGGGACAGAGGTGTGAGAATCGCTCAGAGCAGACAGGCAGCGTCGGGAGAGGATTTGTGTTCGGTTGTGGGGGAGCTTGAGGTGATCAGACGGCTGTGACACAAACATGAAGGTCCGCAGCATCAGCGGGTCTGGGGCCCCCTCTAGTGAGGGACCCTGTGTCTGTCCCGACACCCGAGCCTCTATTGTCTGCAGGGGGGGGGGGGCAGCACGGCGCGCAGGGATCAGCTCAGGAGTGGGTTACATTCCGTTTTTTTTAAAGAGTGTTACAGCGCAGGAACAGAGTTTAATGCTGCTGCTGGGGCTTTTAGTTTGTTTGTGGTGAGTTCACAGTAAGGCTTGATCACATTTCATGTATGTAACAGAGGTGTTTTTATGGCATTATTTAAAAATCCTATAAACTTCTACGAGAACTTGCAGTTTTGGAACATTCACACTCGAGTGAAATAAGTGTGTTTACATGCACAATAATTATAGTTACAGTTTAAACTCACCTGTGTGAGAGGTGTTTGTAGTAACAATTTCTAATAATCATCAATAATAAATGGTACATTTACAGTCGTTTAAACAAGACTTTTGTCTTGAATAGTTTTCACTGTTAACAATGACATGCTTTATAAACCATTAATTCAACAGTTGTAAGGCTACAACTTCCAAAACCCTCCAAATGATGTTTATAGATGAACTAAACAGTATTTATTAACTGTTTACAACTTTAAAATAAACTGTATTTTGATAAAGTTTAAAAAATGTTTTATTGTTTGTTAACGCTAATTATTGACTAAAGTTTGATTAATTATAAATATGCAACAATTAATGATGGTTATTATAAAGTTTTATTGTATTTTTTATTTTACTGTAAGTCTGTGCAAAAAAATAACATGAGCTGGCTTCAGTTTCACACTTAAACCTGTCAGTGGTTTTACTCAAATTATGCCTTCATCTAATGTTTTACCTAAATGCATTAAATATAACAATATAAATTGTATATAATCAGTTACAAATATAATGATAACATAAAAGCCTAACCAAACTAAAAATGGAGAAGATGAAAATAGAGGGAATCATGGCCTGTCTATAGTTAAAGAAGGTATTTGTTGAATAGGCTTTTTGCAAAGCACTCGTTTATAAATTCCAGTTTTTGGAGCGCAAGTAGATAAATGAATGTAAAAAAAAAAGTGTCTCCCAAAAGTTTTTGGCAGCCAAGAAGAACAGTTTTCAGGTTTTTTTTAATTATTATTTATTTATTTTAAAGTTTTCTAATGCACAGAAATGAGTTGACTGAACAGCACTGAATTTTATTTGTTGGATCTCATAAAGTCCCCAAACTTCGGATCCTACCGATTTACGAGGTCAGCTTCCAAACACTTGACAGCAGTTCACTTAATGGTAGCCAATAGCAGGTTTGTAACAAATAGACTTTAGTCCTTAAGGAAATATGTTGAGGAGATCTGTGTTGGGATATCTCCTCGGGTGTCTTTTAAAGCAGTTAGAGCTTGCTTCAGTATTGATATTTTCACTTCACTTCACTTCTTTTTTTCTCATTCATTCAAGCGCTGTAAAAAAAAGACTTATCCCAGTATTTAACATTCAAACACCCAAAATTACACATGGCAAACAAAATGAAGAAATCTGTTTATATGTATCATGCAGCATCACAAGATTATAAATGAATTTTCAGCTGCTCTCAAGATAGATATAGATATAAGAAACGGTCCACAATGCTAAACAAAGATAGGCACACAGACATGTGACTATTGTGTAGAGAAAAAACGGTTTCAATGATATGATACATGTGTCATATACATGGAGAAATATACATGGAGAAGGTTATGCAGATTCACTTATTGATTGTGAGGCATGGTGGAATTAAAATGTTTTTACGTGTTTAAATGATCACAGGATGCTGTCAAACTGTAGGATAATTAGTCAGTAACAAAGTATACAGAGGATATGTCATGAACACATTTTTGAAATTAAGTAGAACATATAATATATTTCTTTCTTTCTAGCAAAAAGAGAAAAAATGATCCATATTTTCAGTGAATTTAAAGTTTTAAGCTAAACAAACTAATGATCAGACTGTGAATAAAATCCATAGTCATGACATTTAAAACAAGGCCGTTTTTCTAACTTTGTGAAGAGTTAGCATTTTAGACATATATGGTTTTTATTGCAGTGTTTATTTAATATATAGATGTGTTGTGAAGCTCAACGTTATGTTACATTAAAAGATCTTTACCTTAAGTTGAATATTATTATTATTAGAAATATTCCACTTTAAAGAATATATATATATATATTTGTTTCTTTAATTCAACACTTTCACTAAGGCCAACCTAGAGTGATTGACATGTGTTTATATTTCTACTGGTGTCACTATAATACATCCAGCAGTAAACCTTCAGCATTAGCGTTTTATCTTCAGCAGTTGTTTTTGATATATCCAGGACATATTTGAAAAGCACTGTGGACACCAGGTTAATTATCCTGGTGGAATCAAGTCATCTGAAAAGATATTTAACAACGGTGCACGTGATGATCTTTCAATTTTTTGCTTTTATCCAATCTGTGTGTCTTCTTTGGGATAAAACACACTTGTGGTCTATATTTATTAAAGCTCATAACGTAAAATTACAACATAAAGAAACAACAACTATAACTGATTTTAAAAACATAATAAAAAATGCACTGATTATTTTTAGGACACAGCTTAAAATGATCCTAAATGGAGAGTTATTATGTCTTACTCACGTTATGGTTGTAGCATTGTCAGACTGGATCCTGGTTGTCTTCAGGTCTCCCCTCCGACAGCAATAAATGAGGCTCCAAAAGTTGTTTGTGTAAAAACTGGTATTAACGCCATGTTGATATTCACAGTGCTCTTATATTTGAGCTATGATTCTCCGTACTAAGTTATCAATCATTTTGCTGTACTGAGTTAAAAATTGTTTTTCTGGCTCCAAGCAGGGAGATTCAGCTTTACAATAGCACCAGAATCTAACCAGAGATTAGACAGAGACGGGACAATTACATTCATACACTAAGTTTTCCACTGAGCATTGATACAAAATATACATCCTATAATATCTTTATAATATGGAGCATTTCAAATGTCACCCAAAAAAGTAAATATTATAAAATTATACACTTAACGTACGTGTTTTTGTATAATTTTTTTCTGCACAATATAATATTTCTATATTATTCCTATTTAAACAGTTTATTAAGAAGATCACCGTAATAACCTTTATTTCCAGTCTCTGTACACTTACATTATACCTTAATGATCTCAGTGTGTTTGTGGTGTTTTAATAGCACGTTTAAGGATTTTGTATCATATCATAAAGTCATATGTAGTTTCCGGCTACATCACATTCCGATGTTTGGTCTTAAAATCTATCATTAGAGTCCTCTTTTCAGTATCAGTATCCTTCTAAGTTTTGTTTCCAGGTTTATTGTGGTTGTTTTTGAAATGGGGCAGAATAGGTATCACTCACGGTGTGAACATAGCGTGTTCTGGCTGAACAGTCTTTGCAGAATAAACTCTCAATGAATGATTATTGCAAAAAAAATTGATTTGATATCTGTAGCCTATTTATTTATTGATTATCAATGTTATTATTTGATATTATCTTACCTATATACATGAGTTGGGTGAGTTGTTTCTCATTTGTATAGCGTATTTATTCAGCCTACTGCATATTTGGTCAGTACATTTTAATCCAGTTCAGACTCCTCCTATTTAAAATTTGTGCACGTTCTAACATGGATGAGGTGATCACTGTCGGTGCTAGATAATATAGGTTAATTTGAAAACGAGTGACTGTTGATGGAGGGTGGAGCTGCAGGAGAGCAAGGCAGCCTTTGTGTGATTTGTGCATCGTTGTGTGTTGTAAAATGTTTGTGTGCAGACGCACTGGACACAGCCTCATAGTTACACTGCTGTGTGACGGAGCTGCACTCATCTGCTTTTATTTCCCCCTAATAGTGAAGGAAGAACCTCACTGGCTGCTGTATGTGTGATGATGTCCAACGTTTACAAATGAAACATTGGCATTATTATGTTATGAGTTTATCATTTTATCAGTGACATAAAATGCTCTTAAGATAATAATTTCAGTAATATCATTCATTGTAATTATTTCTGGGGCTATATGTTGTCTAAAAACGTGGCTGTGGTGACAGGCCTGTGAAAATCACACAGTTCTGAAGTTCTCTGACGGTTTGTTTTTGCTCTCTTGATGGAGCTTGGAGCGAGCCGTTACTGTGTGAGGGGCGAGGCCTATGAAATACATTACAGTAATATATTTCTTGTAGCGGTAACAGAGAAATATAATGTGTTCCTAATAATATATTAATACAGTAAGGTCATGTAATGTGTTACAGTCCGCGTTACTGACTGAGGTGAAGCGCTTGCTGTTCTTTGAAGAATCCATCCACACCAACATGAGCATATTAATACAGACTGTGTGTGTTTGATATAGTTGAGCCAATACATTCTTTGCTCAGTCTCTGTGTGACTGAAATGGGCCGTAGTCCGCAGGTGATGAAGCCTGATCCTCTGAGCGCACTTTAATTTACATTCCTGAATCACACATGTCCATGCATTCCTTGTTCTGTGGACTAAAATAAGAAGCCATAGAAAAAGAGATGTTTGTCTTGTCACATCATTATAGGCTACAATTAGAAATATTTATTCCTATCTGATAATACATCAGACGTGGATTCTTTGTCTGCCTGCTCACCCCTGTGTCCAAGTCTTTCCTTCATTTAAAAACATCTAGGCTATCCAATTCTTCTACATAGGTTAATTAGTCATTCTGTTGAAAATTACTCAACACGGACAGTAATATTGGAATGTAATACTTTAAAATGATGGCAACCAGTAATATGTATTGCATTTTGAAAGTAACTTGCTCAACACTGCTCCCTGCTTCCTGTCTTTGTGCCTATCTCGGCCAAACATGTACTCGACCTGTCCCTGAATCATGTAGATCCAACAGTTTGTTAGAGTCATTATGCTTCCACTTTTTTAGATACTCTCACACAATAACAGATAAAGCACATGAATGGTTTTTGTCCTTCCAATGTTGGCATCCTTTGGTTTCACAGAGAACAGGTTAACGAGGAAACATGGTTACACACGCTCATTCGATTGCTTTCTCTTCTCTCCACTGTGACTTTAAAACGACTGCAGGGACAGAGATAGCTTCAATTCCTAGATCAACAACAGTACAAGCAGCCAGTAGAGCTGGGGTGAAAGGTCAGTGCTGCAACACTGAGACAATAGATGGAGCAAATATCCCCCTGACCCTGAGAGGAGCCGAGAGGAGCAGCGTGCAGCAGCAGCAAAGACATGAAAGAGAAACCACTTCTGGTTGGTTCCTTTTAGAAAAGCGACACTTGTTAGGCATTTATAAAGCAGAGATGACCTAGCTCCTGCCTTTTTATCTAGAGAATGTGCAGTGTGTCTTTGTATTATGTATTATTAAATTGAATATTTACAAAATAAGACATTTGAAGGTGTCACATTGAGCTGGGCATTTAAAAAAAAAACAACTTTTGTTCACAAAATAATCAGCAGTTGTAGTGCTACTCCTTCCACCTTGGCCTCATTCTCTCATTTATTTTTGCAGTGTTCTTGGTCAGGGTTAGTAAATAGTAAAGATTTATTTATATTTCTAACACTTTTCAAAAACAAAAATGACATATGGGTGTGTCATAATAAAGGCCTTTTGCACAAAATGCCAGAGGAGTTGGATTGCTGGAAAGTATTAAGACAGGTACAAATACAGTATCCATGAAGACACAAATGCATGGATTCATTTTTAAATGCTATACAATGTTTCACTTTAGAATTATTTCCATAGTGCTCTTGTGCGTAATAAATCTAAATTATTTCCAAAGAAGAATCCTGGAAAGAAAACTCTACTTGGTCCTAATTATAGAGAACTCACAGTTATTTAACTTCATAGAATCTATGGGGTGATTTTGACACTGTTATTTTTAAGTAAAATAGTTGCATATCGTTGCTTTAAATATGCTTTTCCAATTATTATTGAACTTATGTAGCTGTGTTTGCAGTGATATATTGAGGGTGGATCTGTCCTCCATTTCATGAAGTATTACACATCTGGTATTTACACCTCTGATCGTCACATAGTTTCTTCCTCTTTGTTTTGCTTGGGTGTATGCGTACTAAATTGCTGTATCTTATTGACACGCCCCTAAATACACTACATGGCTAAAGATGAGTGGACACACCTGTCTTTGTATTTTTGATGTTTCATGGTTTGGGTTAGGCCACTTTAGCCCTGGTTCCAGAGCTCTCAATCGTTGTGATTGAGAATCAGGATGTCATCTTCCTACCATCAACATCTATCGGTCTGTCAATATCTTTTACATGGTAAAGTCAAGAACTCCTAGAAACCGCTATCACAGCTTCTGTGTCGACTTAGAACGTCGATGACGGGGCAAATTCATCAGTCACTGTGATTGGTTTGGTCAAAACAAAACAACCCTTGCAGCCAACACCAAACTCTTATGGGAAGTCTTAACAGTGGAGTGGAGGCTGTTATAGCCGCAGATAAATGTTCATGGTTTCAGAATGGCACATCCCAAGTATCACATATGGGTTTAATGTGTGAGGGATTTCTGCCTGCCAAGGACTAACAACAGCAGTCTGAAAAGCTCCCTTTTGAAATAAAGGCAGAAGGAACAACATTTTGAGCCCAAATTGGCTCTTTCTCAGTTACAGAGAGAGCTGACTTGTTGTCCACATACTCTTAGCCCTGTAGCCTTAGCACAGTATCACCATAGTAGGATTTTTACAGGGTTTATAGTGCTAAAATTCAGAATTTTTTAAGAAAAAGACAACAATTGGTGTGAAACAGTGTATTAAAAGCAAAACAAATGCTTGAAAATCTCTCTATCTCTGAATGTCTCTCTGGAGCTTTTTTTCCCCCTCTCCTCTCCCTCTGCCTCATTTTTAATCTTTTTCCTTTCTTTCACCATCTCTCTCCTCCCTTGGACCTGCCCGTCTCTTTTGGGGGGAGGTATTATGTGATCGTCGGGGGAATTGAACACAGGAGCAGAGGCAGCAGCGGCCTGATGAATTATTGATGGGAATCTCGGCGTGACCCGCCTCGGTCTGCTCACTTCACTTCTTCTTCACCTCGCAGCCAGGTTAACCAGGCAAAATGGAGGGAGTGAGAGAGCGAGAGAGAAAGCGAGAGAGAGAGAGAGAGAGAGAGAGAGAGAGAGAGAGAGAGAGAGAGCGGAGGAGGAGGAGGAGTCCATTGTTCTGTCGGAGGATGCTGCCTGCTTTTGACTAGAAGTGAATTATGGATGAAAAGACAACGATGCTAAAATCAGTGTTAGAATTGAATAGCTCATATAAAAGGCGGAGTAGAGATAGCAGCCTCCGTCAGCACAAACAAAGTAAACGCTGGGTAAAACACAAAGTGGAAGGGCGGAGGCGAATTAACCTGTACTATAATGGTTTACATGATTAAGTCAGTGTAAGGAACATTTCAACAGCACTAATTCAATCAGTGAACCGAGTCATATCACAGTCACCACACTGCTACTCTGTGTTTCTTTTTAAAGATAAAAGAATGTTCTCACTGACACATTTATTCAGATAGCTTTTAACCTTGCCAGTTTTTGGTCGCTGTTAAATTTACCAATGAAATCAGCACTTCCTACAGATGTTTATCATTAAAGCTAAGGGTTCGTAGGTTATTCACGAACCCTAGGACAGCTTTGGGACAGCAATGAATAAGGACCATGAAAACATTAGACATTCTACCTGTCTGTCTGCCTTCCCACGTGTTCACTTGTGCATGACTGGAGTCTTCCGCAAAACTAGGCGGATGTACTGCCAAAGCTATTAGCAAGAATAGTGTCACAAGAATGACAGAGAGAGTGCAGTCATTTTTCCAGTACTAACATGCTCGCTTGACAGCAGTACCAACAATAGCCCTACATGTTCTTGTTTAAGTTCACATGATAATGTTGGGTGTTTTCTTACATAATGAGTGAGACATGAGATATTTGGAAAACGTTTAGCGATGACAAAGATGCGCTGTGCTCACAGTATACAGCGGATGAGCCTATTAGGCCCCTGGTAGCTAACTCAGTAGCACAAAGCACACAGCCGGTGAGCCAAAGAACCAGTGAGCAGCAGTGACAGTGACAGAATGACAGTTCAGCACACAGCCCCCGAGCCAAGCTTACCCATTTAACACAAAGCATACTAGTATTACTGCTGCTAACTGAGGCACCAGGCAGCCTTTTTGGAGTTCGTGGCGCTATTTTGCTCATGTTTATATGATCGGAACCGAGTTGTTTGTTCATGTATTTATTAGACTAAAAAGCTCAGAGAGCTTGATGAAAGTACCAAACTAGCCACTAACATATCTCCCTGCTGGCCAGCAAAGCTACAGAGCAGTCAGTCGCCCGGCCGTGCACGTTCATGTGTTTAGGAGTATTGCTGGATCTTTTGGTTGGATAATTTCAAAGTTTATCTTTTTATTGCTGTTTCCTATAATCTAAGTAACCCCATCTTTATAAACCTACCTATTATGCACTTTAAGATGCTCTAGAGCTTTCCATGGAAGTTAAGGCACATGACTCTGTGATAACGGAAGTCTGTGATGTGATTTCAATAGTCTTTGTACTAAAATGGCACAGATGAAGAAGATGCCGTATATCAGGGTTCGGATACACAAACAGTACTAATTGGTATAGGACACATTTATTGTCAGTGTTGTTTGTTTCAAAACCATACTTTACCACTGGTCTGATCAGTCTTTAATGATATAGAATGAGAAGAGTCCACCTTGAGCCACACTGTGCTGAAAATCTGAATGACTGAGCCTAAATATTTTCCATTTTACGCATCCTGCTGCTAGCAGACACAGTGCATTATTTATGAGCCGGACCCTGCTTTATGACACAGATTACCAGCAGTTACTCTGGTGTGTGTGTGTGTGTGTGTGTGTGTGTGTGTGTGTGTGTGTGTTTGTTTCGTCTTGCAGTTCCAGACTGTGGGAATACAGTTTGTGTCCGTTTTCAGGGTTCTGTTCTGACCTCCTGCATATTCACAGGCCGCTATTGATCCGTAATAATGGATTTCAGGCTGCTGAGAGGAGACTTTTGATGTTTGTTTGTGGGTCAGTGTGAGAAGATTTGATAAAAACCGTCAATCAGTCTATCTCTGAACTGTCCTGTCTATAGCAGTTTTGGAGGCTGGAAATTGAGACAAAGTGTTTTTGTCATTACAGGAAATGTAAAATAAAAGTTGTATAATGCCTTTTGTGGCTCAAGGGGAAACATTAGAGTTACACATCTGCATGTTTTTGTCTGTGTCATCCATGTATAGACTCTGACTGCGTCATATTCATTGAGCAAAGCACCAAGCTCTTTATCAAATCCGTAAACTTCAAACACCAGCCCTGTGTGTTCAGACTATCTACAACCTTCACTGTAGCGCCCAATAAGAAAATCAGAGGAATAGCGTAGTGATTTTTTGTTAAGACTGTCTACACCAATTAGAGCGCCCTGGCGGTGTTGGAGTGGTAGAGGTGTTGCTGGGGCCAGCTGAGCGGTTGGGGTTCAGAGGAGAAAATGGTCCTGTCGCCGCTTTATTACGGTGGTCAAATCAAACGTGACACAAGGACTCTGAGCTCATCGAGGCGGAGCGCTCAGAGAATACACACGGCACAATCAGTCAGAGCTACACAATACGACATACACACACGCACGCGCACACAGGTGCAAAGCAGCAGGGACGACAGGAACGCAACTCTGAATCTTCTTAAAAGACCAAATCAGTTTTTTCACACAGTTTGCCAAATGCATTTTGAAAGCAGTGCATTAGTGGTAATATCTCAGTACAGTGATATTGTTAAAAAGCCTCATCTTTCTCAAATTAAGGACTGCATTTCCCATCAGTGCTGTAGTTTCATGCGCCTGCCTAGTCCTTGAAGAGAATAAACATGCCAGAAGTCATTTTTCTCCATCAGTCTTTCTCCTTCGGCTCCCCTAGTCATCAACACCCAAATGCTCAGGCTGCTGTTTTATAATGTGGAGCGTAAAGATCACGGTGGAATTTTGTAGCAATCCACCTGAGAAGAAAGTCCTGATTTTACACATCCACTCAAGTTTATTTGTCATGGTTAGTAGGCAGTTAGTAACAGTTGTATAATGTTTTCTGTGCTCTGGAGGAGCTATAGTCCAATTACATAAAGTAACCTGGGAGATGTCATAGTGATGTAATTAGATCTAACAAACTTTGGGCTCGGTGACTTTGTAACAGAAAGCTTGCGTACTAATCTGAGGGTCTAGTTTGAATACTGTATATCACTGTTCACATAACAATATGACTGATGCAGCGTACCAGCAACAGGCATACTGGACCTTTATTGTAAGGAGATTAGAGTAAGGAAAACATTGTGGTATGGGTTAAAATAACTAGATTATGTATGTAACTTTAGTTACGAACGTACCTATGTTACTTGCATAACTTCAGTTACATTATGTACTCGACGTTACTTAATGTTAGTGAATAGAATATAAAAAAACGCACCATTGTACTAGCAGTCTACTGTGGGAAAGTCCTGGACCTAACCCTAACCCAACCATCTATCCCGACCCCCTCTCTATATGGACTTTCTTGCTATTTATACTACTTTACCTGACTTTCACCTTTGCTGGCATTAAAATTACAGCTGTCACCAGAGGTGGCTGCCTAACAAAAAATGCTAATACAGGTCGTAATAATTCGCTTTCACAGTTGACTGAATTGGTCGCTTTCCTGATAATGACTGGTTGAATCTGAAAAAGGCCAGCTGTAAACTGACCAGAGGTGCTAACCCAGGAGCTAACATGGCTGGCTGTACAAAAAATAAGAACGAATCACAGAAAGAAGACACATTATAATCAGTCGTGTTGGTGAAGGTTCTCAGTCATCCAGGACATGGTAATTCTAAGTGCTGTATTATAGGCAACTGGACTTGTTTCAGTTTCTTGAAAACTTGTAATCAGTTATCTGCATGTTGACTGGCAGAATAATGGTTGCTTTTGGTTGATTGAAAGAAAGCCCCTTTTAACATCTGAAACCAAATTATTTCAATCATGAATTCACACAGAGGCACATGTGGATTTATGAAAATGCCCATTTGTAGGATTTTGTGAAATGTACTTTTTTCTTAGTTTATATTGATGCATAACAGCGGGCTTATCCTGTAAACAATAAAACAAACCAGTGTGTTCAGACTTGCTCAACGATCCAGTAAGTATTTGCCCACAGTGTCAGAGTCTCAGGTTCAATCAATAGTGGAGAGAGACTGGTAACAATTTAGGTCAGCGCTGACCTAGAACGGAGGTGAACAAGACAGTCCGGTTCTGAGGGCCTTGTTGGGTCGTTCTGGGTTTAGAGGGGACATGTAGTACAGAGGCTGATTATTTGTAAGCAGTGACTCAAATATCACTTAGGATTGATTAATTCATATTTATATGAGGCACATCTAACGTATTTAAACAGACAGAGCCGACAGAACACCACTCCCAATTCCATTAATTCTTCTCTGTCGCTGTTCATTTGTTAAGTCTGTTTTTTATGTCTATTTCCTTTTGAATTGTCTTTCTTTTGCTCTTTCTATCTATGCTCCGGTGTTGTTCCCCCCTGACTCAGGTTCATTAGTATTGGTGTCGCAGCGCTGCTGAAATAACTCTGTCCGGAGGCGTAATGAACGACGACAGGCGGGACAGACCTGTCAGGCAGCAGGCAGGGTTTACGGCTTAAGACAAACAGTATTAAAAAAAAAAAACACAAAGGAAATAAACACAAGGTCTGGTTTGACCTTGTGTCTGAACGGAAACTGAAAATCCTGTACTCACCTCTGAGGATGACAAACAAATACACACAGTATATACAACTGATTCTATCGACATGTGTATGAGGAGCCGTTAGGGGCATTATTCAGAATTACCTCACACATACACACAAAACCAAACCCATTCACATACACAACTCAAGACCACACACACACACACACACAGGCGAAATGCTTTTATTTTCACAATTGAAACACAATTATTATTTATTATCATGTTCGCAGTTTGTACTGACATGTAAATCCTGTAATAATTGAAATTGTTAACAGTAATATAAAATTAGATTCATAAAATTATTGATAAAATATTGATAAAATAAATAGACTAATAAATAAATAAATCAAGTCTTACAATTATTACCATTATGTTTTATTGCAAATTGCATATAAAAGACCATTTGAATTTGTCTCATTTTTATCCAGTCTGTGATTTCTCCGCTGCTGCTCTAGCTGACAGTTCTTTGTATGTAAATGTGCTGATGTGTATCTATAACCGATCAATACTCTGATGGTCAGATACAGAGACCGAACACAAACAAGGAAGTGGACACACATTCTGTTTGTTGTCCTTCCTGCTCCTGTCTCTGCTCACGTTGTTTTTTTCCTCGTATTCTGGTTTCTCTCCCTGTCTGCGAGTCCGTGTGTTTTTTTTCTCAAATGTGTGTGCATGTGTGAAGCAGCAGTTTCGGGCTCTGCAGTGCGTGCAGATGGATGATGTGGATCGATGGCTGTAATCCCGAGCAGATTAAAAGAGCATTAATACTGGCAACGATAACGTAAACGGTGCGGACCCAGATCTCCATTGATCTGCAGGAACCTGATCCAGACCAGTTCCTGGAAGAGATGGGGGGAGGGAGGGGAGACAGAGAGAGGGGGAGAGAGAGCTGACATTATACAACACAGAGAGAAGCTTCATCTGAATGGCTCATGATTGTAATAATAATAACATGAACGCTTTAATGTGCAATACTGTATGCAAATTAATAGTGCTATAACTGAAAAGTAGTTTAGTTTGGCCTGTAAAGAATGCAAAGAATTTCCATCATGAAACCCATCAAACAGAAAATGCGATCTCTCTATAATTTGTGCACATGACGACTACAGTCAGTGTGTGATTACAGACTTTTTAAATAGGCAAACATTGATTGGAATTCTCTTGACAAACTCTAGTCTCAATTACTTTCATGTATGAATTATTAAATTGCAATTTTTTTGATAACAAAACATAAAAAAACACACAAAGCATATAATGTCTAATTTAAAAAAATAGATACTTTTTACTCTTGCAGAGGTGAAAGATCATGTCAACGACTTTTTTTTTTTTTCCAACATTTTGAAAAGTTATTTTGATGAGTTACATAGATGTACAGCATTAAAAAGTGATTCAAGAATGACTGATAAATCATTTTATACTCAGAAAACCTGACAGGTAAAAACGGTAATTTACCAGTAATTTTTTATCAACACTCAGTATTCATCATAATTATGAATAAAACATACAAATTAAGGCATCATTTAAATTAGGCAGACAATACCGTTTGATGCAATGAGTCCACTGGAATGGATACATGTTATGACAGAATATTTCAAACACCTTATTTAGTTGAATGAATTGTTTTTGCCGTTTTGGTTTTTGGAGAATAAGAGGATTTAACAGTTATTCCAGAGGTTCTGTGTACATCTTGTCTTCCCTCAGCAAACTTTTAATTTCTGATCCCATATCTTGTAATTACTTTTTTTGTGAACAAGGCATTGGAATTCAGCACATGGGGGTTTGGGCATGGGACTACAGCTTAAATGGTTAAAAATGTCTTCCAAATACCCGTCCACCGTAACGGACACTGTGCATGAGGAGGCTGACGAATGTCAGACGTGCTACACACATTCACCTCCACACCACTACTTTGTGTGTCACTACATAAATGAGACACTACGTCTGCAGTGGCACTGGATTTACCTGATTGTCCAATTGTCTAATTGTCCAACGTAAAACATAATTCCAGAGGATAGTACTATTCTGTGGTGTCTGTGTTTCATTATGCTGTGCATGTGTTGTTGAATAGAGCATGCCTCTCATTTTGCCTGCCTTTTACTTATTGTTTCCTTCTGAATGCTGCGTATTTGTTGCCACATTAGTGAAGTTATTGCGTAAATTTGCTTGTGTTTTGCCCGTACCTCCATGTTGTCTTAAGTAAACTGAGCTCTCAGGGCTACCGTACCAATCCGATTTTCACATGCAAGACCATTATACAACTGGTTGAGATTTTAAAAGTGTGCTAGTCTTCTTTGCCAACCTTGTGACCTACAGCTACTTGTCTATTTGCAGCGTTTTTGTTTTCTATTTTATTTTATCCAACTCACACAATTTCTTTATGTGTCCTGTTAGGGCTGATTAAGTCCAAACCAAACCAAAAAATAACCAACATAGCACATGTTCACAGTCAAACAATCCTTAATTTTCCTCTCTTGCTCCCCTCCTGC
>CAEMYA010000029.1:1827544-1895968 GCA_903131615.1 Diplodus sargus
ATTTTCAGCAGTGGATTATTACTCATTTTGCACAATAATAGTGAGTGTTTGGGGCAGCAGGACAGTGCATGTGGGATTGAGGCAGTATAAACAACAGTGTGTGTGTGTGTGTGTTCATGGTAATGATGCAACAGTATGACACTAATATGTTTTGGGGCAGTGATGGAGCTCTATGGTACGGATGAAGTAGACATTATTTGTTTGTTGGAGTAATTCATTGTTGGTTTATGAAGCCAAAAAAAATGATTTGAGAAGCCGTATCCATTAAAGTATATGCAAGGGGTCCATGCTCTACACAAATCTATGGTTCATGAGTCAAGAGTTTGTTGTGCACACAGAGAGATGATTAAGGTATTTGAATATGTTTGAGTGAATGTACAGACACCTATTTTAAATGTGCAGTCATTGCAGTCACTCTCAATAATAATTCAGTTAATCATCCAAGTGACTTCAGGAAGACTATTGTTCATGAATTGAAGCAGCTCTATGAGACTGTACTTATGGTGCCTTTAGGATAAATGCTTAGTTCCAAAATGCCATCCTATGGTGGCTGTAGTAATGCAAAGCAGGAAGTCAAGTGAAGTAGCGTAAAGAGTGACAAGTATGCAGAGGGACCCAGGCGACAGGTGTATGTGTCCAGTGTAAAAGCAAAAGTCAGTGGTGGGTTATTTCAGTTTACTAAAGTAGTTACATTACATCACATTCATAGCATAACTGAAGTTGTGTACCTGATCTAGATACATTCATGACGAAAGCAACATAACTAACAGAATTATTTTAACTTAAGCCACAATGTTTTCCTAAACACAACCAAGTAGTTTTCTTTACTAAACCTAACCAAACTGCAATCGTATGACAAAGGTCAGGTACACCTGTCACTGTTACATTAGAACAGTCACGTTAGTCACTGGCAATCGACTTATTCAGTCATTTTGGTATGTGCATGTGTTGGTTTCAAGCTTTGGACAAATCTGAATTTGACCTCAGGGTGGCACTGCATGAGAAATGGAGAATGAACATGGCTAGATTTCACTGCAGTCCATCCAAGAGTTGGTCAAGATGTTCTACTAAAAAACAAAAATGTCACCTTCATAGAGGCAGGAGAGGTCAAAGGATAGTCAGTGGAATTCATCGTCTGGGACCAAAGAATGCCTGTACAACATTTTAGACCATCAAAAGTTCTGTTATTGAGGAAAAACATAAAAGATTAGGAAAACATTGGTAAACTAAAGGTGTAACTTTGGGTTCTGGAAATGGAGATGTCCGGAATTTTAGACTATTTTGTTACCTTTTGGAGACTAAAGAATTAATTGTTGAGGTAGAAACAAGGAATCAATATGAAGATATTCATTAGTGCTGCCTTATTGCTCATCTGACAGGCGTACAATGGAGCAACGTATTGTTAAAGAATGAATATCTTCACTGTGAGATTCTTCTGTGTGTGTGTGTGTGTGTGTGTGTGTGTGTGTGTAAGAGAGAGAAACAGAGTCTTTAATCTGTTGTTCCATTTCCGGTAGAACGGAAGGAGGAGAGCATTGATGTGCATTAAGCACAACCACACACACACACACACACACACACACACACACATGCACACACAAGCTTGTAGTGCAGTGCTGATTTGCTATAATGCTGCATGACTCTATATATCTGTGTGAGTGTGTGTGAGTTAAAGTGCTGAGATATGATGCTTCAAATGTGTTTGCCCAGCTGCCATGCGGACCCTTGGCATCGCATGAAGTCTGCAGACTGTAACATACTGCACTATACCAACTTCTAGAGAGAATGTAAAGATTTTACAACTATGTTTTCATAGTTTTGGCCATCATTCCTCCATTATGATAACTTATGACTCACACACATCACCTATCGTAACAGGAGCTTAACCCAGTTCAACCCAGTTTAATCTGGTGATACAAAGTATGTCAGTGTGGTGGGCCATTATATGTTTTAATGAAACACATTAATTCATTTTGACTAAAATTGTTGCTAAATATCATTTTTCCATGTGTATGTTGCTTAGTTGCAGCTTAATTACTTGTTCATACTGTATGTGGCGATAAGGTGGTAATATTATATGGTCAGTTGGCCTCTGACCATTTTTTTAGAAAATTTGCTGAAAGTGAAGCTTAGAGCCATCAGTAAAACTCTCACCATCGTCAAGCAATGAGGATCAATGAACATGTCATTAGCATGAAAATGGGATGTTAAAAACAACTCGTACCAGACCTTAAGTCAAGGTGAAATCAAGTTTTCATTCATAGTTTTTATTTATGTTGTGGCATCGTGTGGCTTGTTGACATACTGATACGCTTATTTCTCCAAACAGGCCAAGAAAGCAAACAAAGAGCTGCTGACTTGACAGTTGTGGCATCTCTGGAACATGGAAGTCTTCTCCAGAGTGAATTATCGTGCTACAACATGGGTTGGTCTTTTCATGGTCCTTTTAGTCCCCATTCTCATGACAACATGATTTTTCCTGCACAACATGTTAAAAAAAATGGCTAAAAAGATAATGTCATTCTGAAAATACATATGTAATGAGAGTGATGTCACCCCAACCATTGTCATCTGTCGAGACTTATACTCCACTGCTTGATCATCCCGTTTCAAAAGAAAGGCATCACGTTAAGAAAGTAACTGTATCATTTCTTATAGAATGCATCAACTGCATTTCACCATCATACTCCATAGCATCATTTACTACATTGATCCTTTTTTTTGTTACTGTGGAACTCCATTAATACACACATTATGAATGTTATATACTATACATGATATTATAAGTAATATGAGATAAGATTATATGTACCCTTATTGATCCTCGGAGAAGAAATTCAATTTGGCACATCAGCAAATGGGAAATAATCAGTGTGCAAACAATACAAAAAATAGCAGCAGAAGGTCAGAGTTGACTAAGAGAAAAAATGTAAATAAAATAAAATAGAAAATATAGACAAAATACAACAGAATAGAAATTTTATATACCCTAGATGGATCTGTGTGCATATAACTGTGCAATGTTCATGTAAATGTGCAATATGGAAAAATATGTGTAACTGCCTGAATAACGAGAAAATCCCCAAATCTATACCAGGAAGGGCCTCAAGTTGCCTCTTACTATGCTTTAAGCTTTAAAAGCTCTAAATGTAGCTCCCTGTGGGAGGCTGAGTGTTCCACCAGTGTGGTCAAAGCAACAAGCACATAGCTCTAAGTCTGGCTAGATGGATTTGTCGTCTGCCTTGAAAGGTATTTTAAAGAAGAGCTAGATAACTTTTCAATCCCCCCCCTCCCTAGTGTTTCCGTCTGGTGTTACTGTTACTGCCACTATTGTAAAGACAGCGTTGGCATGATTGATACCACTAGCATTCTGGCTACTGTCCGAAGATAAAAACAACTGTAAGAATCTACATTTGACCTGGAGACCCCAATCTCGGTGATATGAGAAAGGCCGAGTGAAACACTTGGTTGTATTAATAAGTAAGCACGTTTTGTAGCTTACTGATGAAGCAGAAAGAATGCCCAGTTTGAACCTCTCATGTCCTAATGAGCAAAGGAAATACATATCAACCAGAGGATCAGACTTTGACACAGCACCGGAGAGCTCTGCATTGAGCAAATGCACGTTCGTTCAGTCTTATTCTACGTCAGTTTCTATCACCCTCCCTCTTCGCCTTCTTTGCCTCCTCCATCAGCGAGGTTCTTTTTCTTTTGCAGTGTAGATGTTCCTCAGTTATTCCAGTTGTCACCAGGGGATAGTGACCTGGGAAAAATACAACCTTTTGTTGTTTTAATTGCGCAACAGCCACCACACTTCTTTTGTGCCACAATTGGACCTTAATTTGTCCACATACAAGTCCAGCCCAGTGGCGGACTGAGTAGCAAAGTGAATGAGAGGTTTATAGGGAACCAATCTTTACATATATGAAGTCATTCTTTCGACAGCCATTACACTTTGCATCTGTCATTTACTTCGGAATGAAAAGTCAAAGCAAACAAGTTTCCATTGCCAGTTTAAATTCTACTTAATTTGTTGATTTAGGGATTTTCAAAATTGGTTTTCACCTTTTCAAATCAATGGCTTAAATTAATCAAATGACACACTACATTAATTTCAGATGTAGTTTTTAGTTTAGTTTAGTTTAGTGTACTAGCCGACTAGCTGACTGATAACGCCCTGACAATCTTGTGACTACTTTTCAACACCTGTAGACCGCAGCAGTGTTTAAAGCCTGGAGCAGTGGTCACATTTAAAGGACAGCTAAGAGTTCTGATTATTTGTCAGGGGGATATTCACCTGCAGCATCGCGACAACATCACACACATGAACCAATGTAACGATGCACATCTAATTAATGATTTCATCAAAACATCGCTCAGCCCTGCCGGCTCATGACGGAGTGTCGAAGCATCAAAATGTGGCGCCACACACAAGCAGTGAAGTGTATGTTGAAGGGCGACTTTAGTACTTACCCTGCACTTATATGCCCTCTGTGTAATGGATACCAGGGCTTAAGTGGTAATGGTGCAATAAAAAAAAGATACAGCGAAAGAAGCAAGAGGAGAGACATGGGGAGAGGAGAAAAGGGGAGGGAAGAGAGAGACAGAAAGGTAGGAGGGGTAGGAAGATGAAGGAGAGGAAGGAGACAGAGGCAAGGAGACAGGAAGGAAGAAAAGCGAAGCGGGAGAAGAAAGAGAGAAAAAGGAAGACGACAGAGAAGAGGGTAAACGAGACAATGGAGACGAAAGAGGGGATGAAAGCGAAAATGAGTAAGACGCAAAAAGACGGATGACAGGAGAGAGCAAAAGAGCAAAAGAAAAATGGAAGAAGGAAAGGGAGTGATGAAGGGAACAGACAAAAGAAAAAGCAAAATATGCAGTAAAATACTAAATTAGGCACAAAGAGAGTCTGAGGCACGGAGAGAAACACAAGAGACGGCAGATAAAGAGAGGGCTCTCGAGTTGATGGCGGCCCTTTGTGCTATACATTTTTTTTTCTCTTCCAAAATGAAGCCTGTCCGTCTGAGTCTGTAGAGTCCTTACATTCAGCCGTATTGATCCTCAAACTCTCTGCTCTCTGTCGTCTCTTCATCTCTCAGTCTCCAGCTCTTCATCTCAGCCTCTCTTTTCTTACTGTCTGTGTCTGGCCATCACAGACCTAGACAGAGGTGTGTGCCTTTGAAAATGCTAAAAGAGGAAAATATTCAATATGCCACTCTGCCAGCGCAGAATGTATAATTAGTAATAAGCTTTTAGTGATATGATCTGATCTGAGTTTTTTGCGCTTATATAACATGCCTTAAAAAAAATTGAGTGTCTGGTGTGCTTTGATTTTCATACATTTAATCATTGACATTTGCAGGCATGACGTTGTTCATTCAGCTTTTCAGCTAACGTTTACATGTTAGGGAAGCTGTTGTGCTTTTAACCTGTGCTGCTTGTTGATGGTATAGGACACTCACAGTTCATTTCTCACTACCTTGAATAGTAGTCTGGCATGGCGCTATCATTTCTACCAGCTACCCCTTCTCATTGGGACTTCAAATTGTCCGTCTGTATTCAGACCAACATTGTACATCTTTTCTTTATATTTTATTTTTGTGAGTGGTTCCTCCATTTTTGCTGGAATTGTTGTTTTGTGTCCATCAGCAAATGTGGAGACTAAGGCGGTCATGGTAAAGCTTCCACGCTGTGATCTATCTTTGTGGTGAGGATGAAAACAGTCTCTAATGACTCTGTTGAGCTCGTCTTTCCTCTCTCTCTCTCTCTCTCTCTCTCTGGCTCTCTCTCTCTCTCTCTCTCTCTCTCTGTCTGTAAAATGAAACCAAAGCTTGCTGGCTCACTCACTTTCTCTCTTTTAACTTTCACTTTTAATGAACTTAATTTCTTTATTACACTCCATAAAATGCCTTATGTCAGTGCCACCCAAATGACCACAGTTGGCTAGCTATAAGGTTCAATTTGTCCCTCCAGCTTAAAGGGACATTATGAAACTTTTTTACCTTAAAATAACAGCTTCAAAATCTTGTAATAGTGTGAATGGTGGCTTTGTCATAGCCACTCTTATCTTATCTTGACTCAAATGTATCTTGATTTAGCTGTAAGAATTCCTTTAATCCATAGCTTAATATCACAAATGAATGAATCAATTCATCGAAAGATGTCAACTGGACTTCTTTGAAGAGATGTGAAGCTGAGTATCATCTGAATAGTTATATAAATGTGTTTTATAATAACGAAATGCCCCAAGCTGAAAAGAATCGGGGCCTTAGAGAGAGCTCTGAGGCATCCCACATTAAAAGTCTATGACTGTATATCTAAGGAGTGGTTGATCACCATGAACTACCTACAAATTAAGTATTTATTACAACTAGCGCTTAAACAAGTTGTGATTTCACTGATCAGTCGAATGACAGAGAATTAGTTGGCAGCTAATTCTGGGTTGATGTAACTTACCAAACTATTTATTTTCATTCATCTTTTGCTAAAGAAATTTTTACACTTTGAGTTGTTATTGAAAGAGCATTATCATTCTCTTTCTGCTTTCTTTCCTTACGCCTTTCTCTTATCCCAACATATTGTCATTTCTCCTCTTATTTCCTTCCTTCGCTCCTTTCTCTCCACATCAACCTCATTTTGTCTTCCTCCATATCTCATCAGTCTTTGTCATTTTCCTTTATACCTTATATCCTTCTTTCTTATCTCTATTGTCTTCATCACCCTTCCTAATTCTGTTTCCCCCTTTCTCTTCTGCTATCCATCCTCTCCTCTCCATTTCTTTCCCTCCTCCAAACCTCTCTGCTCTGTTTGTTCTCTCTGTTTCTCTGTATTCACTTGCAATGGGTGCTTCAATAAAACATCACCTTGATGTTTCTATTGATGTTTAGCAGCCCTTGAGTCTTAAAACCTCTGTATAATACATTGATGTGTTTGCTGTGAGTGGTACCAGCTCTTGAGGCTCAGCACTTGACTCAAACCCATTCAAGTAAATAGAGAAGAGGCTTTAAGTTGAAATAATGCCTCTCAGCTGCCATATTGGAAGACTTGACCTCTTGGCCAGTTGGCGTTACCAGCTGATTGTGTTTTTAAAATTTAGGTCTTGTGTTTTGCGACAGATGTGAACAGATTTGTTTTGTTCCTGTGTCTGACTAGAAAAAGATATGTTCATCACTAATTTATCCTGGTTCCAGATCTATGAACTGTTCCATTCGTAATGGCCAAATGCTGCTTCACTGTCATGTGGGAGGTACTCTAATTACCAATTTCAGGCTTATTAATACTGTTTACATCAACTCTCAAGTTGTAATTTGGGGATACTTTCACCATACATGTTGTGCTAGCATCAGTATAAACTAAATCAGTTGGATGGAACTCATGTCTTGAGTTTTCAGGCAATGTGAATGCTTGCGAGGTGTAAACACACAAATCTCTGCCGTCCTTCCACCCCATATGATATGAACTTAGCAATAACCCTGGTTCAGAGAAGTAGCCAAGCCAATCAGATACTTTGTGGCGGGACCGAGGGTAGTAACATTACCCAGCTGTGTCAGATCAGAGCATTTTAAGTAAAGTTCAGGTCAAAAGTTGTGATGTAATCACTTGAGGTGTTCAGTACATGACAGAACAAATCTTTAACACCAAATCTTCAAGCTGAACTGAATATACAAAATCAGTTTGGTAAAAAAAAAACCTTACTGATTTAATGCTCTCATATTAACGATGGCGGTTTTGTTGATGACAGCCAGAATACATGTTGTATTAATACTGGCAATGTACATATCTGCAAACTGAGGATATGTTGCAACTTTACATTTCATTAGGTTCGGTTTCATGTTGTGACAATGCTGTGGCCTTGTTAGTTTTAGGCACAACAGCCACTTAGTTAGAGCTAGACAGATCATGTTTTATCTTATGATATCCAGTTCTGTCACAGCAAACATGGCTGGAAATTTTCCAGACATCCTGTTATAAACATCCAGTGGTTTCAGGCTTACAGATGTTGAAACACTGTCTCAAAGCGTAGTCTCTGGCTTGGCAGCAGTCTCTATGACGTTACTGCCATCCCCTCCACCTCCTGAATTGAAAATCAGCTCAATTGTGAATGTGGTATGACATGTTTTGAAGAAATGTCAGTCTGGTACGTATGACACATATAATATCTGTGGTTTTGCAGAAATGCCCAAATTACATTCTAGCAACTCGGCCTGGGCTGACAGTGAAGCAGTGGTGAACATTATTACAGATCGATGATTATGATTATGATTATAATGTCATGGATGCAATGAGCACAGTTACAGTGATGAAAAATGCTAGTGAAGATGAGAAAATTACTGACGTACACAACGTTATTGATGAGGATTCTGTTGGTGGTTAATGAGAGTGCTGACTGTGATGAGAGTGATTGCCTTTGGTGTTAGAACGATAAAGACGATTATGATGAGGATGAGAGTGAGTTTGCCAGCAGAGAGGGTTTCTGTGATGTGATGAGGAGGATTTTGAAGGCAATGATAATGGTTGTGATGAGAATGAATACACTGGTGACTTTGCTTACAATAGATTGGGATTCGGAGCGCGAAGAAAATGATGCTGATGAAGATGTTCAAGGAATAGCTCAACATCTTGAGAAGCTAATTTCCTGTCTGGAACTGAGATGAGAAAAAGTGATATCAGTGTAATGCTTGTGTCTTGTTCACACAGCTGGAATCAGGACTTGGTTGGTCAAGCTTAGCAGGAGCCTGGAAGCAAGTACCTTTATACACATCTAATGCTCACTAAGTTGTTTATTTCAACGGTTTTTCATCACTTGATGGAAGGGGTTTTTTTCTTGAAAAAGAAAAGTGTGTTACTTCTTCTCAGCACTTCTGTGCAGCATCTCTGGCTACAGCACAGTTTATCATATTCAATTGGTGTGCACAGGTTTGTCTTCTTCTTCTGTCTTAAACAACTCAAACAACTTAAAATGTGTTCATCAGTGAGCTTTAGCGATGTCGGTTGGCAAATGTTTGGATTATGGGCAGAACACCTAAACAAACTAGCAGTTGTCACCTAATATCCAGTCCTTATTAAAGGGATATTCTGGCGTAAGTTTAATCCATGGTCTAACACACCGTGACACAGAGTAAGACCCCGCCTTGAGAGATGATGTTTTCCGACTGCTAGCTTATGTAGTTTTAGCAACTTCTGAAAAGACTGCATGATAACCATACACTGCAGTCTATGCCTCCAACAAGAAACCGCCATCAAAAAGCCACTCATAGCCACAAATAATGTTCAGCACCAAACTTCAGCAACAGTACAAATAGGGTCCCAGCACATAGTTCAAGGCATCAAACATCTGCTAGCTTTGCTGGATTTCTATTGAAAAGAACACAGCTCACCACTCTCCTGCAGCAGCGAGCTCATTGTGGGGAAAACAACGACCATTAAACTTACACCGAAATATCCCTTTAAGATCATTATCATGTGACAATAGCGATGACTAAAATCAATGATAAATATTGTGCTGACGGTGCTTATATGAGAATTTCAACAGTGGTCGTACAGATGAAGATATAAATATGACTGTGCTTTAAGGGGAATAATCATGTGGTCATAGTTCTAATGTCTTCGATGAGGACGGCACTCTGCGACAGAGCAGCCTGACGGGGAGAAAAAAACAGAAAGAAACGACGAGTGATTGTCCAAATTTTTCTGCTGATCTCGTTTGCAGTTAGAGACGCATTTAGCACCACATTGATGTCTGTGGGAGAGGCAGAGAGAGCTGATGAAAGACAGAGGCACCCTGCTTTATTGATCCCATTGATTCCACCCCTTACCTTTAAAGAAAAGCCATCCCTCCCCCTCCCCGTTTTCACCCCCTCCTCAAACCGGTAAACCCCTTTTGAATAATATAATTGCGTATTTCATCCTCACTGTAACCTCGGCCAGAGGAAAAAAAGCCTGATTGAATCACTCAGGCGTGTTGTTTTCTCCATTGACGGCAGACTGCGCCTTGTGTGTGTGGGTGGGTGATTTTGATTGCTCCTTTTTTTTTTTTTTTTTACACGTAGATGTCTGCACTTTTTTTTTTGTCTGGGGTGAACTGCTGCTGAGCTGCTTTTCATCGAGCTACAGTAAGCAGAAAACAGGAGAGGCCGAGTGGGAAAGGTGTACATTTGAAACAGCGCTCATTGTTTCATTATTTACTGGTCAACCTATTTGAAACATTTGAATAAGAGAGATATTAAGGGATATTAAGATAATAAGAGATATTTTCATTCATTTTCAGATCAGTATAATTTTTTTTCTGCCCCTTTTGCAATGCAAAACAAAAGTCATAGCAGAACATTAAAGTACATGTAAAAAATTGTTATATTACCATATGTGCAGGGATTTGGTCATTTAAAGAATACGAATAAATAAAACAAATTAATAAAACAGCATGAACAGCAATTCTACTGGTTTTTTTAGGTGTCTCTCAAATACATTCTCACATTCTAAATTTGCTAAGCGGAGTGTAAACAATGTCAGACGTGCAGAAAAATAACTATTGGCACGGCTATCTGTTATCTGGATTTCTGCTGGTTACACCAGAAGAGTGGCTGTTTCCCCCAGAGGCCAGACGATAGCCAATGGCTTCTGAGATTTAGCAGCAGAGGTGAAAATAGCACTTTGTTGCTATGTGCTTCCCTGTTTGAAAAATGTTCTGCAACATACGTTAAAAAAGGAAAATATTTGGGTGTCTGAGGGGAAAAAGAGGTTGACAGAACATCTGTGAGGTTGCTCATAAGGAAAAGCTGTTATCAACAATTCAGCTTGATACAAAGAGACTTCGGCCCACAGTCAGATGTTTCATCACAAAGATCGTCCAATAGTGAGGTCCAATGTCCAAGATCGTTTGTGGTTTAGACTGAACAAACACAGAAAACTGGGACAGTTTTGGGTCTCATGCTGATGAGCTTCTATTGACTACATGACATGTCCCAATTATGTGTTCGTGACACTATCTGTATAAATAGTAACAACAGATTGAAAAGCACTTTTACATCCAGTGCACACCCACACACACACACAAGCAAACGCACAAACACACACACACACACACACACACACACACACTGACTATATTTTTCCTGGTTCAGTGTTCTTCATATTCAGAGATCAATAGTGCCACCTGTCAGCGGCAGACTACATTACAGCTACCAACATTAAGCCTCCTGATGGTGTGGATGATTAATATTATTATAAACCCAGACTCTATAATGAACACTAGGGACATTTGCGTTTGAGTCATTTCATCTAGCCAGCTGGACTGTGAAAAAAAAAAATAGGTGAACTTTTCAAAGCAGGTCGTGTGTGTAGTATGTATGAAAATTGTTTTCAGAATAAAAGTAATTGAAGTACCTCAGATTTCCCCCCCCAAATCTCTTAGATATTTCTGACCTCTTCACTCATCATACTCACCACACAATGTTATTGGCAAATCTTTCATCTTTACAAATTCATCAGGTTCCCACAAGCTGCCATGAAGACCAGAGTGGAGATCCAAATCGTTCCATAGATAGCAAATACATCAGGCTGAATTTGGGGTCAATGTGTCTAGAATGATGCACAAGTCATGCAAAATATTGCCAGTCGATGAAACAGGATAGCCTTTGAAAACATGGAATATCTGGTTTGAATGTCACACTCAGTATGAACCTCATATGTATGTTTATCAGGAAGACCCTCAGGCTACTTAACCATCTATCACAAGACAAAGACAAAGAGCAGCAGAGAAACACAAAGCTGTTTATTCCATTAAACACCATGACAGGAGCTGAGAGGAGACGGGGGAAGGGATGTTGGTGTGTGTGTGTGTGTGTGTGTGTGTGTGTTGGGGTTGTGTGTGTGTGTGTGTGTGTGTGTGTGTGCGTGTGTGTTTACAGCGAGGATAGTTTCCCCTTACATAATAGTTTTGTGACTGAATCAAGCCCTTAACCTGATTCGTACTGATCAGCCGAGCTCAGACTCATGCATACTTAATTCACGGAGGTAATCAAATGAAACGCACCCAGACCTCCTCCTCCTCCTCCTCCTCCTCCTCACCGACCGGCTGAGATACAAATGATAGCACATTAGAAGGCCCGCTATTACTATTGTTGTTGCATTCAGTATGTTTTCCTTTAAGTTCATGATCAAAAGAAAGGCACCAGCAGTATATCATAATTTATCATAATAGTGTAATATACAGAGAGAGAGAGAGAGAAAGAGAGGTGTGATGTGCTGCCAAACAGACATTTTAGATGTTATTACACTCAAAGGGATTTTCTGTGATTAGAGGCTGGATACAGGTGGTATTGGTTGCAGATAGACATCATACAAGGAAGAAGAGGAAGAAAAATCGAATTCTGCTGACTGACAGCAAGCCGTGCTGCGCTTTACTGACTGAACCTCACACCTCAGAGTTCATCTTTCCTCTCTGCATCACAAAGAGTTCAGCGAGAAATGAACAAGTAAAAAATTATGAGAATTGTGAGTGTAGCCAGCAACAGGACTATACGCATCTGAAGTTAGTGAGGAACCAGAAGAAATGAGGATGAAGCAGAGGCAGAGGGGAGATAGTAAATGTGCTAATGAGTGTTAATGAGCAACTGCTTAAATACACAACACATCTCTGTTTAACTCTGTAAGAGAGATTTGAGTTTGCCTTTATTGGGCTGTTGATGGTTGGAAACGAGGACAGAGACATGAAGAATGTCACAAAGGTTTTCCAGCAGGTGGGAAACATGGACAATGTGGTTTCTTAGCCCAGAGGCCAGGGCAGTCCGTCCGATGGACTTAATAGGAGTTGATCCTTTTGAATTCATGCTAAGATCACATATCTCCTATTACAACAGCCTGTGGTTGGTCTACTTTTATTTTGACGCCACAAACACAGTGCAGAGTGCACAGTGCTTGAAATTTGACCAAGATCGACTAAGTCAGGCATGTCTCTGGTTGTTCAGGGTTTAGGAGAAATAACCTAAACAGGTTAGCGGTGAAAGCATGCTAAATTACTAAAAGCTCATCATCAAACCTCACACTGCATGCCACAGTTTGCATTTAACTTCTCATGTAATTTTGTTGTGTCCTTATAAGTTAAATGCTTGAACTGTATTAGTAAAGTTGTGGATGCCACAGACAGACAGACAGACAGACAGACAGACAGACAGCAGGTAAACAGAGATCAGATGTACGCAGGAACATGAACTTCTGTCAACAAGATCTTCTGTTTGTGTTTCATTTAAAACATGCTGCCAAATCCTTCTCCCATATTGAACTGCTGTTCAAACACAACAAACAACGCTAACACTCTTATTTTCTCCTTGTCTTCCCCCCCACCCCACCTCCTCCCCCATGCTTCCCACTCTCATTGTCTCCTTCCCGCCTTCTCCCCTGCCTCCTCGCAGCGTGCAAACGGAAGGAGCAGGACACGGCGAAGGACCGCAACAGCACGCCAAAGAAGTCGCGGCTGGTCTTCACCGACCTGCAGCGTCGCACCCTGCTAGCCATCTTCAAGGAGAACAAGCGACCGTCCAAGGAGATGCAGCTCACCATCTCTCAGCAGCTGGGCCTCGAACTCACCACCGTCAGCAACTTCTTCATGAACGCCCGCCGCCGGAGCCTGGACAAATGGACAGACGACGGAGCCAGCCCCGGCGGCCAATCTTCGGCGTCCAGCACTTGTACCAAAGCGTGATGATAGATAGCGAGGAGGGAAGCGACAGGGAGGGGTGGGGCGGGGTGGTCGAGGCGCGGGGAGGGATGGAGGGGTGGGGGGCGTGGGTCGCGGTTCCGTCCGGTCGAAGCGAGGAGGAAAACCAAACTTTTTACATTTTTTTTGTTTGTTTGTTTGTCTGTTTTGCTTTTGTCAAGGGTGACAAACTGAGAGAGGGGCTGCTCACTGTGACGACTTGTTTGTAGCCTAACCGCCTTTTTGCAAATCCATCATAAATCCATAAAAAAGCAGAAGGGTAAACTACCAAACTTAAAGACCTCACTGGGGAAAAAGAAAAAAACTCCTGAATTATAGACTTTCACCGCTGATGTCTCCTGTAGGACAGTAAGCTGACACACTAGCCCAAATACCAAAGACTAGAAGACAATGTATGTTTTCTATTATGCAATATAAGCTAGGAACAAACCAACAAAACAAGAAACCAATGAAAGCGTTATGACTGCAGAATGTGCTAGAAGCTCTGGGATGAGATAGGAAAAAAAATGAAGTGGAAATTTTGACCCTCTAATGTCCAAAGATCGCAAACGACATGAGCCTCTGTTTGGGACAGAGTTTAAGTGGGGTTCCGGAGACTGCACAGCCAAATTTTAGGAAGCTCATAGCTGACAAAAAGAGGGCAGTTTGTGAAGCTGAAATCTATTTTTTTTAACAAAAACCAAAGATGCATGAGGGCCCAATTCTCTGTGAAAAAAACATTTGACAATTGAGTATTAATGTTCAACCTCGACCTTGGAAAAAGTAGTTTTACGAAATAATCTTAAGCATAAGGCTCAACTACTATCTTGGACAAAGTATGCTCAGTGTGCCTGGGAAAAGCCAGTTGGCCTTACATTGAGATTATTTCGGCAAACATACAGTTGATTCATCTAAATCAGTCTGTTGGGGATTTTGCTCAAGAAAATGGCTCAGTGATGTATGACGATGGGCTGTGCAGTCTCCCATTTTAACCGTCAGGTTCACAAACACTTCAGAAAAAACAAATTGTGTTTTTAATTGATATCAGAATTGAAGAGTTGGCCAGGAAATCTCCTACTGCTGTTGACTTTTGGAATTTATATGATCCAGGTTGTAGATGGATTAATATTTTTCTTAAATAATGACAAAAACCTAATCAACTTTCTCGTTATTTTTTGGACAAAAACTCTTCAATTTTACCAAGAAAGAGCAACATGTAATAAATTTGACTCTTAAAAGAGGGCAGTGAGGAATCTTAGGAGATAGCTGAATATGCAAGCACAAACACACACATACACACAAACATTCAACAAGGCACATGCAGCTTTCCTCATCATTTGAGCCAACATGTAGAATTACAAGCTTTCTCAGCATACCGAGTAGCGTTTTAGTTTATTATATATGATATACACAATGTATGTGAGCACAATCTTGAAGCACATTTTCTTTGCAATAGAACCGGGGCTCTCTGCCAAGCCGAGTGGTCTTCACATCTTAGAAAAACTCAGGATACCATTTTTTCTAAACAGTGGCTGAAATCCATTCGGCGTCTGTCGTTACACACTGTAATGTAGAAATGTGCAGACACACACGTAGACATACTCTGTTGCAGACAAGCAACCACACACACACACACACACACACACACAAACACACACACAAACACACATACAACTTTAAAGTGTCATTTGTCGAACGTTCCCCAGAATTCCCACCCTGACCAAAACATTGTCAGTTTAACCAAAGCTAAGCTCCAGTTTACCCTCGCTTCACCCACCCATCATTTCTGTTACCATGGTAACTCATTCATCAGGGCAGCGGTTTCCACCTAGCAGCTTAGCATAAGCACAATCTGTTTTTTTTAGGCAGAACAAAGATTATCTCAACACAGCTGAAGACTAAGGCTGTTTGACAATAAGAGCTCTAACGATTTGAGCCAAATTTCGTGGTCCAAAATGAGGTAGATTTGATTTTCTCGGAGAAAAAACTACATCAGCTTCCGCCTGGATTTACACAAACAAATGTTAAAAGATTAAAGAAACATTGAGAATGTTCATGTTTCCATTTGAACACAATTTGTTCGGATGCTGACCAACCACAGTATCCACAGAGAGTCAACAATACCTTGCAAAGCCTACAAAAGCTAATTATAATCCACATTCAATCAAACGCTTTCAATAAATCAGGAGAAGCCACAAAACACACACTGGTTTCTTGAGCCATTTCTGCCCAAAGTTTTGTGGAATGAGCACAGAAAGCACAAAACAAAGGGGTACCTTGATGCTACAGGCTTCTTCTATAAGTTGTCTCCAATAACATCTTAAGCCAAAAGTGTTCATACCTGTTCCAAATGGCCACTTCCACCCCATCATAAAGAGGGACGTGGTCCAATGAATCATACATATGGGAGAGTGGTGCACACTTTTTGGATAATTTGTCCATGCAGGCTTATGTGTTGTTGGAGACATGACAAGTGATGGAAGTAGTTGAGTATGCATTATTGCTTTCGGAAGTTTAATTTCAAGTGTACAGTGATTAAGGAAGTAAGATGTTTAAATTTTATATGAGGGCTAGTTAGTTTAGCTATTATGATCAAAAACAAAACAAAACCCACCAGTGTTCAAGTCAAGATTTTGTGCAAATTAAAAAAAAAAATTGCCTGTGTTGGGTTATCATTGCTAAAGAGGTTCTTGGTTGAAACCTTTTGGTGTAACTCCAGCCATAGAGCTAAGCTGCTTTTTGGAAACCTGTAGCTGCCATCACAAAAAAACCCCAAACAACAAACGGCAAACTCTCATCACATTGAGTAACAAACACAACAGCAGAACCAGTGTTCCGTCTGAACCCGCGGAGGACGAACTGTCCAGGCGGATCAGGGCCTTTGTAATAGTTAAAGAGGACAATCTAAAGACGATGCCTGACAGGTCCGTCTCTTCCAGAGGGTCAGCGGGCTGGAAAACAGGAAGACAGGTAATTGGACCACTCAACAGTTGTCTTTAGAAGAAAATTTTGATTTAAAGACTGAGAATTTCTCTTTGCATAGGAGAGTTGGATGCTTGGTTAAATGGACTGTAGACAAACAGATGGACTGAAACACAGAGACGTCTCTCTGCTTTGTGTCCTAACAATTTCACCAAGCATCCATCGTCACCACATCCAACAACACTTACTGACTTCAGTTTGATACCGTCCCACTGTACAGCCTTTACACACTATGTAAATACTAACGCACCCAAAGAACCTCCATCCTCCTCCTACTCTGTTTTAACAGCCTTTACCATCCGCAATCACCTCATCAATCATCTCTCACTCAAGCTATCAAACCAAAAAAGAAACCAAACCAAAGGAAAGGCGTCAGTCAGCAGCCCCTGCTCCATAGAAACCCCAGGCCTAGTACCGGCCTGGTTAGAGGCAAGCCAGAGGCTTTAAGAACGATTTAAAATAAAAATGGACACTTGAGACTTTTTCTATTTATTGACAAATCGAAACCAAAGAAAACCTTTTCAGCACCTAACTGTTCCAACAAACGGAAAAAACTAACTGAAGATGGAAGAGAATTATTACCAAAAAAATAAAAAAAAAACTACAAAAAAAGAGTGGTGGCGACGATGTCGATGATGGAAGATGACGATGACGACGACGACAAGGGAGGATAGAAGAAAGGATGACATCATGGGAGCGGAGAAGTAGCTTTGTTCTGCCTGATGTTGCATCAGGCCGTCTTTAAGGGAAAGCAAGTTGGGGACTGAAAAGGGTTAAACCACACAGGAAGGAGGGAAGGAACCAACGGAGGACGCCGTCGACCATTTTTCTTCCCTCCGACCTCCAAAAAAGGCAGAACATTAATGTGTCTCTCACGGTTGAAGAGTGTCTTTAACGTGTGCCTATGCAGTTTTTCAAAGTAAAAAAATGGTTAAAAGAACAACAGAAACCTCATCAGCTAACAAACCAAAGATTCACCGTAAACTCCAGTAGCAGTTCTTCCCCCCCGAAAAAGGAAAATCTCAACTTTTGCTAACCAGCATACACGCCGACAGCATGATGTCTATCCATGCTGGAGTGGTGTGCTGTGGGTTTTTAATATTTTCTACCAATTATTACCCTATTACATCTGTTGTACGCAAAAACTTTGTGGGTTAGCATGTAGGCTAATCAAGCGTGCTAGTCCTTTAGTTTCCAAGTAAGTAGCCTTTCTTTTATCCTATTAGCCTTTTCAAAGTTGACCTAACTTAGATGACAGTGGATGCTATAACAATTTCCTTCAGGGTAGCCAGTATTTTGCTTTTGCTGATTTCCCCACAGCAGCCCGTATGGGTCTTTACGGTATCTTTCAAAGCTAAAATGTAGCCTATATATCTGGCAGACTATTTGGATGTTGGTGATTCCTCCAGCATGGTGTTAACGCATGCCACCATCATAGAAATAAAAACCTTCTTGGACACAATCTTAACCATGGCCACCGAATCCATGAATCTGAAGTTTCTCAGATAGCTTTGCTGTTGCCGTTTCTGTTTTTTTACCCTCACCACAAGTCATCACCTGCCCCACAGGACAAAGTCTACCTCCAACAATCTCCAGCAGTAGATAGCGGCCAGACAACAGTTCAAGTGACATAATGTTTTTTTTGTTTGTTTTTTTTACCCTTTTTCACATCCATACATTAGGCCCAATGACGCATTTGAGCCAGAAACTGCTTGGTGTGTTCCCATGAAGAAAAAACATCAACTACTCGTTGACTGTTACTCAAATGCTTCCATCTTCCATGTTTTGCCTCCACCCAGTCTGGGGATTCAAATAAGCCGCTTTTTCGCGTTAAGCTCGCTGTTGTCTGGCACATTTTCTACTGCGGAGAGAGTGACAATGTAATGCTATGTGAAACGTACAGTGCATACCAAAGATTTTTTGCTGTACTAATAGTAGCACACTGACACCTTTTCTTTTTTCCATACCTGTTTAAGATTCTTGAAAGAGAACCTTTGTTAGCATGATCAATTTTTTTGATATTTTCATTAATATTGAGTCACAGTGTTGTTTTACTCGCCATCTCTGAGTCTTTACTATTCAACCCAAATCTAGCAGAAACCAGCCGAACCCACACTGTTTCACAAGGGAGCATCAAATAGAAAACAGGCTTCCTCCCTTTTCTTGATGTCAAAGTGCAAGATACCAGACCAAGAAATAAAAGGATAGGTAACGAAAGTGTGTTCAGCTGAGTTTTTGCTAACAAAAACAAGGCACTGCTGGCTTGGGTTGAATGTTTTGAAAAGTGGAGAGCACATTTTTGACGATATCTATCATTACGCCACAGTTTGTTATATCCTGCCTTGCCATGCTGGAGGAGGATCCTCACAGAGCGAGTGATGATCGGACGTTTGTAACTGTCCGTAGCTAACGTTAGCCTTCGTTAGCTTGTTCTTTAGGGGGGAAGGAACTACGCTACTGTTCCATATATACAACAATAAATGAAACAAAACCAAAAAAACCCTACACCCGCTGAGAGAAACTGCTAAAATATCGGTCAAATAGCTTTATCCTTAGTTTTCTCTCTCTCTTTCTGTATGTAAAGCTTCTAGTCCAAAGAAATCATCCACCCACCTGACCTTCCCATCCTACTAACCGCGGCCAACGGAGGGGCGTGGTTTAAGGCTCAGGGGGTGGTGGCCATTTTCCATTCCCACTTGCAGTTCTGTCTGGATGTAACACAGGCTAAACCTGCCAAACCAAAAAGAAATGGGTATGAAACCAAAAACTGTCCCAAAGAGGTTTTCATTGCTTGTTTGTTTTAAGTACTTAAAAATTATTTGCCAATACTTAAGTGTCTACTACTACTGTGTTCCTTTCTAGGTTTTGCAATATGTGATTTTTTTTTTTTTATTTAATGTAATTTATGTTTTCTTTTTAATTCTGAATTAATTTAAGCGAACAAATTTTGTTGCCAAATCTCCCTCTGAACCCTTTTCCCCTGATGATGATTAGCTTTGCCAAAGTTTACATTGTATGTTCCCTTTTCTTTCTGTTCAATGCTGTATTTATTTATGAGGTGTTTTAGAACACACTAGTTTTGTACTTAATAATAATAATTTAATGTTATTTAATTAGATGTAATTGCTTTTTGATGAATATTTATGAGTATTTAAGAATGTTAGTTGCATCAAAGATGCAGTGCTTATGCCACGCCTGTTAATTTATTCTTAGTTAGCTTTACTTTAAAAAGCAAATGAGATGTTGTTTGATGAATGTGTAGACTTAATGAGAACAATGTAGGAATGTCAGAGTAGACTTGCGTACTTCTGAATGTCAACACTTGCTCTCACTCTTTAGCCAATCTAGTTTTCAGTCCTGGTATTGATTTTTCTTTTTTCGAGTATGAAAACAATCTCTTGATGACAAATAATAGCCTACCGAATGATGAGCACTGCATCTGTTTTTCTTTCCCTCCTTGTGATTTTATGGCTAATTTATTGGTTGCTTTAATTTTTAATTTGTTTGCATCCTGCTGACCATTGTTGAACAAGCGATGAATTTCAGACTGATGTTCTAGTGACACTTGATCAGGTGAAGTAAGGGCCACACGCTGATACAAACTGACTCACCAAAGATAACTGGAATCCTTGAGAGGCCAATAAACTGTGTGTGTTTACATCCACGCAGCGCATACCCTGGTTAAGGTCTTATTCGTACATTTACTTTACGGTTCTATAAAACATTTTATACATGTTCAGATGTGCCACTTTCTATTTTCTAGTTTGTTATTTGGTATTATCTTGCACATCAACTCTTAGAGAAACTTACTTGCTGTATTGTGAGAACCAACCTGAATCTAGTTGCATCTCATGTCTTATTACTAAATTAAACATTCACAAAAGCGATCATATATAGCTACAGAATGCAGCAGAATCGATTCTGTTACCTTATTACTAAATCCACTCTTTGGGTTATTAAATTACATGTTAAGTCACTTTACATAATATGTTGGTCCTGGACCCTTTCATTGCCACAGAAGTTTGCCTTTTTTGCAGGGGAAATCTAGTAATACTATCAAAGACTGTCAGGGTTCGGATGCATTATTTGCGTTTGTGAGGGTATTGGGGTTCAAGCTAATACAGACTTTGAAGTTTGTCTGCAGTCAGCAGCGGAGAGTTTCTGGTACACTCTTAGTGGCTTCATACAATCCAACACGCTGTCAAAGACAATTTAATCATCACTGAATATTATGCTGTGATCAAGAGAGAAAAAAAAAACTGTTCTTATCTCAACATAAGCAGCCCTAATGAAAACGCATTTGTGCTCAAAATAATACACATTCTTAAGACCGTCCTCTGCTCATTTATAACTTTCTCAGCGATTCTCTGTGTCAGAATAAGATCTTATCCAGGTTGATGCTGACAGGATATAATGTCAACACACACCACCTCGACAGGAAAACACCTGCTGTGTATCCCATTTGTAACCAGACTATTGGCATGCGTGAATGCAAACACACCAACTTGTTTCACTCGTTAGGAAGGAAAACTGAGGAGTCCCTTAAAGCTAGCTGCTCCCAAGACTGACTTTGTGTGTATGTAAAAAGAAAAAAAACTTTCTATTTCAATAGTGAGAACCAGAGAGGCTACCTCACTGACTTTCCATTTGTCCTTTTAATCGTGTTGATGAAACCAAAGAAACCAAAGATTTTTGTCCTCTTCAGTATGGTCTGCGCTCAGCTCCGTGCTTTTGTGCTCTCTCTTCTCAATGATGACGCATTTTGACCCCTTATCTTTTTCTCTCCCTTCCTCTCTCTGTCTTTTCCCTCCCTCTCTCTTCGCTTGCATTGTCTCTTCTCCTCAAAAAATAATATGTGTGAAGGATAAATAGGCAGGTGTAGCACGGGTGTCAGGTTGTATGCTTGATGTTGAAGTGGCGCAAGCAAAAATACATTTTTCTGGGTGATAGTGCTAGAACAGAGGACATTCTAATTTCAGCAATATGACAAACAAGCAGGACCAAAGACACTCAAGTGTCACTAACACACATCATAGATGACATAGGTGTCATTGAGGATCATACCACCCCATCCTGAAGTTTTACCATCTTTCAAGCACTTTGTTTGAAGCATAGTGAGGCAAAAATGAAAAAAACAAACAAAACTGCTGTATTGCACTGAAACCTAAAAGCAAAAAAAATAGTGAATTCACAGTGGTAGTTGAAGTTACATGGTCCTGACACCCTTCAAACATCCTCTGAAGATGGAGGTCTTGGGTGAGAAGCTGAATCTGTTGGTGTTCTGCTCAGACACCCACATCCTGTTTCTTCATCAGCAGCAAGTTTCCTCTTGGCTATTTTTATTTCCAACAAGACTCTGCCCTTTTTCCTTCTTCGTCCTATCTCTCTAACAGTAATTAGATGGCTGGTTGTCACCAACTTAGTGCTGTGTAGCAACCGCAATGACACAACACTGTACTGACCCTTGGAGCTCAAGGCTGAGCTTTTTCTGTCTTGTTGTCCCTATAATGTCTGTAAAGTCTCTTAATTGAAAGAGGAAGAGTTAACGTCATTGAGTCCTACCAGAAACTGTTCTCCTGTTGCTGTGAGGGTCTTTCAGCTAAACGCTAACATCAGTGTCAGTCATGATAATTTGCGCCACAGACAGCTGCAGTACAGCTGATGCTGTAATGTCATCATTTTACAGAGATTTGGTTATCCACCTTATAATTAGCCCCAATGGTGCCTCGTGCAAAATTATGGATGCAGCTTCTGGTATGTCCCATCACTTAGTGTTCAATTGGAAACAAGACAATAATCCTTGTTCTTAGAGTGACTGGTATGTTATCTCATTAATTCATCAAGATTTAGGTCAGCGACTTCATCAGGTAAATACTACTAACACTAGTATTATTGCTTAGCTCATTTAGCTAACACTTTTAAAGCCCCAAGAGTCCTGCTGATCTTTCACATCAAGTATTGGACAAATAGAAAGTTTGACCTGATAATGATGCTACATTAAAAGTCAGAGAGTCCCCAAATTATTACAGTGATACAGCTGGGAGGTTGAGTGTTTGTACTGAATTTTATTGCGATCCATTTAATTTTTATATATTTCGGTCTGGACCAAAGTGCTGAACCGATCAACCTTTCGACCAACCAACGCTGATACCTCTAGAGGCACAGTGCGAGCATAGCTAAAGTGCGAGCATAGCTAAAGATCCTCCAGCAGTTGTTTTGATTGATGTTGAGAGATCGCTTCAAAATGTAAAAACAAAAACCGTCTGTCTGAGCTGTTGGTGACCCTATTAGTTCCGTTTTGTGGACCCTAAACTGCCTCCAAAAGACTAAAAACACAATACTGAGATACAAGATGATTCTAGAATACTCCATGGACCTTCAGATAGGCCTATGTGGAAGAGCAAAGTACGTTGAAATCATGCAGGAAAGTGAAGGATGGTGACTGATCTTTTCATGTATCAAAGGTTAAAGAGTCATAACACTTACATGGAGGATATGCAAATGTATTTGTAGTCATTTGATTCAACTAGTACAACAGCATTGTTTTTTCATAAAAGAAGCAACATGCAAGTAGGATTAGATGCCCGGGATCTATACATCCAGCAGTGCCATTTGTTTCCCTTCTTACAAGAATTTGGCTTAGAAATTGACCAGGAAAGTCAAATAGTGACAGATCCATGGCTTGTTCTGGTTAGAGTCAAGGGTTAGAACAGTTTCTCCTGCTGTTGCCCTTTTTTCCCCTAACTCCACTCAAAAAAATAAGTCATAGAGAGCACTTTTGTTGTAAAGTATGAGTAACTTTGGATGAGTGCCTTGCTTGAACCAAAGCAAAGTCTAGACCTCTCTGTTGTGCTGTCTTTCTATTTTTTTTCTTAATTTAACTTTCTATTCCTGTGAAAAATAAATACCTCTCCGATTTCCTCTCTGAACTCTGGTACTTTGCAATGCAATCAACACAGAGAAATCCAGAGTGAATACCAAAGGCTTCCTGTTCTTTTATACTCTTCTCTTCTCTCTTTTTCTGAGCTGGGTTTCCACTGTTTTGTTTTGTTTTTTAGCTTTTCGTGGGGCAGATCCATTCATTTCTTCAAAGCTGTTCAAAGGCAATCCAAGTCAAATCTGATTTAAGTTGTGATTATACACAGCTACATTGGCTGACAGGTGTGAAGAAATGGAATTCGAGTTAATGTGACAAATAATTGTATGTTTGTTTCAAGCTGGTTTGAGCGGCAAAGAACAAGATGAAACAGAATGGGGAGAAAGTGAGAAGGTTTTAACACATGGGCTTTCCATATATATGGAAGGCCAAGAGGCCAAAGATCCAAATAGCTTTGTTTTCTCTCTGTCATTATTAAATAGTTTCAGGATTTCAAATTTGCTTGAAATGTTGACTTTGTGATCACAAGATAACATTAACATCATCCATGATCTTGCCTGAACAAATCATTATGTTGTGATCAGAACATACCATACTGTCAAACCTACAATGCAAATACGTTTAGAAACCCAGCTTTGGTGGAAACACAGCTCGTTCCCTCTCATCGTCCTCCTTCTTCTCTTAATCTTTCAAATGGTTGCAAAGCTTTAAATTGTGGGGGAAAAACCACGGAGACAAACCTGTGGGAGTTGTGCGCAGACCGTGCTCTCTTTACCAAACTGTTGCAGATATACCTCATAGACACTAGTGTTAGGATGATGTTATAATAGCGTATGTCATAAATTATTCACTTGCTCTTCTTCCTTTTTTTGGTAACTGTAACTTTAAAATGAAACAAATGTTGGTTAAAAGAAAAAAAAAAAGCTTTACACATTTTTACGTTGTGATTTTTTATTTTTTTTTGTAATAGTTGAAAAGGTGCGCTAAAACCAAAAATGAAAAATGCTTGTCTTCTATGCTCTCTTTCTTGTTGATGTATTACTGTTTCCTCTCTGTCCCATCTGCCGAGGATTGAGAGATGTATAATTTAAGATCTGATTTTCAGTTTTCTGGTTCTTTCATAGGGGTCACTGTCCCCTCATGTGAATATTTTTGGAATTGGGAACATTGTTAGAATGATGCCAGACTTTACTTGTTTCAGCCCAGAATAATGCCGGCTTCTTTGATCCATCCGTTTTGTTTTAAGTCCTGTCACATTTCAGTTTATTTTTTATGCATCAGTTTCAACTCCTGCTTTCCTGCGTTATAATGCTAGCATCACAGTTACATTATCCATACTGCAGTGCTATAGCCCAAATTTTATGCATGAGTATATTTACAATTAGCTAGCCGTGTAATGCATTGTGATTCTTATCATTAACCTTATGATTATCATCCTCTCATCTCATTTACGATCTTTGTGTTGCATCACACATTAGATTGACTGACCCGCAGATATGAAACTTGCGAACTTGCTTTCAGCTCAATCAGTTTCAGAGGGTGAAGCATCAGCAGCTACACGGAGAGAGGATTGTGAGGTTGTCACTGAGCTACTGATAGTTTTACGAGTAAATTGGTCAGGTCATTTGGACACCAGCCATTCCTGTGACGGCAACAGTTAAACACAACATTCTGCATGAGACGTGCATATGATTCTGGCAGAATTCAAAGTGAGAAAGGAGAAGATTGTCACACAATGACAGACGGCAACTGCTGGCGCTCTTCGGCCGCAGAATTGTCTCAACACCTGTTCAAGCTTTAGCAATGTTCAGTCCTGTACATACCAGTTCCCAAATCTTTTTCTTTCTTTAATTCATGCTTAAAACTCTGATGTTTTCTAGTGGTTTAGCAAAAAATATTTCCAATCAATTTTAAACCAACAGTTAAAACTTAATACAAGGAACCCTTCTGTGAACGAGAGGAGAGGTAGAATTAGTCTGAACTGGTGGTTGTACTCTGCAATCAAACAACACATCAAGAGCTAGAGAACAAATGGGCAATGAACAAAATAGTTACTTCAGCGTCCAATCGAAAGATAAAAGAAAGATAAAGAACTTCAGGATCTACAAGGTTGACCCAAGACCAAAATAAATTCATCAGTGTTTTGTGTTTGTATTAAAGTTCATGCAGTCTTACTTAAAGGGACACCAAGTTTGAGAGCATTTCCAGTCTTACATGTCTTCCATAAACGATTCGCTTCAGAGCATCAAAAAATCTCTCTCAAAAATCTGAATGTATTGGTTTTTTTTCCCGATGGGAATATGTATTTTTAAAATTCAGAAACTGGTTTAGATTTCGAGATGAATTCAGCACAAAGAGTAGTAAATGCTGTGGAAAAATGTTCAGACCACTTCTAAATTTGCTTAGCGGACACTTCTTTTATGCTTCATTTATTTTCTCTTTGATGATCAAGTTGATAACATTTTAGCTTAATGTCTAATTGCAAGTGTAAGTCAGACCCACAGGGCTGCAAATGAACTATATCTGATGACATCATATTCATGTCTTAACATGCTTTCAGAGTTGCTCAGTTGAGAAACACCTCAAATCCCAGAATCCCGGAAGAATCCCAGGGGTTCTCTACAAAACAAATCCCACGTAGACAGAGTTACTAGCAAACAGAACCGATTTTTGATTCAGACATCAGCAACCACAACTGTGAGGGTCAAAGGTCAAAGAGGCAGATCCATAACATCAGTATTTGAACAATCAGAATCACAATCAGTTCACTTTTACGTTGCTGTGGGCATCTCAAGGCCTCACAGCAGGCGACTCCTTACTAAACCGTACCCGAGAAAGTATTCAAGCAATTTCCTCCCTAAACATCAAGTTTGAACAACATACTCTGCTGCCAAAAACCTCATCCAATCCAAAACAATATGTCATTCCTTTCTGTTTACTGACCCTTTGCTTTCTTTTCTTTTTTTTTCTCTATCATTTCCTTTCATGGCTGTCATACAGTAATCAAAATCAAGTGATGTATTTTTATTTTTTACATTCGGTTGAAACAGAAAAAGAGAAGTGACTGAAAATTTGTGGTGTGGAATAAAACGATGATCAAACATGAAGGAGATATTTGAAGAATTAATGTTGTTCCACTCTATGTATAAAAGAAGAAAAAAAAACAATAAAGAAATCACAATGGTCTTATCCATGTACAACCTATCCTCCTGTTATTTTTTCTCTTCAAAATTTTTTTTTTTAAAAGTCCACTTTGGGAAACACAATCACAAGCGCACATGATTGGATTTTATTCATTGGGGATTTGAATTGAGAATGAAAATTATTATATCATATTTCCATCTGAAAAGTAGCAAAGAAAGAACTATGAAATAACCTAAAATGACAACACAAAAAAAGCACCTGAATATTGTACTTCATCTAGGGACAGCCCTGATGCAGATATATTTAATTACATTCCACAACTGCTTTCCACCAAGATCAGCTTCCCAGTGCACCTGGTAGCTCAGACACCTCCGACGTGGCCCTCATCTTTTTGTCATTTTTTTTTTTTGTTGAGCACATTGTTGATGGATACGTCGTCTGTATCCTGTAACTCTACCAACAGCAGTGCAGCCAGCAAGAGAAGCGCAGGTTTTGTAAAACTTTGTAAATGTTTACAATAAGAATGCATCCATTCACCATGTGCGTCCGGCATCAAGGGATAAAGACCCCACACCGACATACACACAGACTTGTGTGTGTCAGTTTATATGAAGTGATTTAAACAGACTGACAACGCTGCAAACTGGCTGTTTTTCTGACAGCGTGACATGTTGAATATTCAACGACGCAGTCTTCTTTACAAGATACCGATGCAACAAATATATGATGACTGTATGAAAATAGTAGTGACAGTCTATAGCATGAAACATACACATTAATGTTGCAGTTATAGTATAAAAACATATGATACAACACTGTCAGGGAGCATTTCTCTGCAGAGTGATTACTATATACTTGCTGATACATGATACAAACATACTTTTACTTTGGTAAGGTTCTGAATGCAGGGCTTGAATGCCTCATGTCTATCCGATGAAATCACATTTCATGATACTGAGCTGAGTTTTAATCATATTTTCAAAAGTGCTGAATCATTCACATTTTTTTGGGCAGTTTTGTTCACATGATTATTTATTTCATTACATCTTGTTTATATCTTTAATATTGAACCCTTGACCATGCAAAGAGGTTGATACTGAACATCTCTGATAAACGTTCACCGACAACATACTTAATTTGTTTTTTGAACAAAATAGTCATTCTTGCAACACAGTATCTGCTTGTTGAGACAGCATTTCAGGCAATGATTGTTGTCTTGTTTAATAGGAACAACTCCACGTAAACGTCAGATACAACTTATGATATTAATATATGATACACTTAGAGTAATATTTAAGGGAAGCACCGTCTTCCCCTGACCTGAACCATCGTGCTCATGTTCCCCACACCTGACCACTTGCAGGAGTCAGGACACAAACCTCATGACCCTGCGCTTTCTCGCAAACGCTGTGATTCATTTTTCATTGCCTGCCGGCGTGTTGATGAAGGTTCTCAGTCATCCCCTGTGAATGTAATCAACCAGCAATTACATTTGACACCGCAGTGTGACTGGGAAAACAAATGAGCTGTGTATGTGTTTGAGAGGGGAGGAACGACAGCAGAACACTTCCAAAGTTAACACAATCAACAGTGCGGGCATCATGTTTGTTATTCTCAGCTCTTTCTTGATATTTTTTCTCTATTTTCCGTATTTCTCTTTTTTCCCCTCCCTCTGTTACACCACTCCATCCTCCATCCATCTGTTTTTTCTCTCTCTGTCTTTAATGACCCGATCTCTGTCTCTGTCTCCCTCTACATCTCTCGTCCCTTCACTCCCTTCTTCTCTCGGTGCCACTCTTCTCTCTCTCTGCTTGTTTTCTCTCTGTGTAATCAGCCCCGCGTCCATCTCCTCTCATCAATCCACCTCGTCACTTCACCCCTTTAAACTCCCCCCCCCCTCCTCCCCCTTCTCCTCCTCCTCCTCCTCTCCCCTTTTAATCACTCCGTCCCATCCTCCTCTGCCTCTCTTCGTTGCCAGGGAAACAACAGTCCATTCTGTAGCTGTTAATCTTTTGACATTGTCTTTCTATTACCTGCAGGTCAGATGCCTGATAAGGAGGACAAAGGGTGGGAAACGGAAGAGCGACTCACTTTAAACGTTTGTAAAATGTTGGTCTTCATTAACACAGGGGAAGTCTGCAGTGACAAACAGCCTGCGGGGGGGAAAAAAACTGTTTACTGTGGTAAACATAAATGACTACACTCATACACATCCTGCGGGGATGTAAACAAGCCAATCCAGTGCAGCAGCCATTCAGAAATGACTGTTTTTGAGAAGCTTTTAATGGTCAGTTTTTGTTGACACCATGTGACAAGAGTTCATTTAATCCTTTTTAATTCTTCAACTTGGAGGCTGTTGTTTTGCCTTTATATTAAATATCCTTGAATAGGCACCAAACACACGTCTCCAACACAGGAGACGCAGCAGGAGACCCATTCACTGTGAACTGAGCCTTGAAAAAAAAAAAAAGAAAAAAAAGCTGGCTCTGTCCATCAAGTCACCCGCAGGCTCAGTGTGGGGGAGCCAGGTGACGACAAATCACATTCATTTGATTCCCTTTTGAAAAGGAAGCACAGAGCTGTTTTACACTCAACACGACTATGTTGAAATAGATTCATAGAAAAGCGCCCTGTGCACCAGTACAGTGGCAGCCGGGGGGGAAATGACTGCCTCAGCGGCAGCGAGCAGCATCTGTAAAGTATGTGCTCAACACAAACACAACGAGGCAAACTCATTCATGAGTCGGCGAGCGCTCTCAAACTGACCTCTGGTATTTTTGTCGGCATGCTTATTTGTCCTGAACAGACGCCACAATCAGCAGACAGCTGCTACTGTGTTAATAAAAAGAAATACACAAGAAGAAAACATTTACATTTGTTAAAAAAAAGTTCTCATTGGACTGAATGGACGCCATCTTTGCGTTCATCTCTGCTTCAACCATCACCCGTCTCCTCCTTCGCCCAATTCTTCAAGGGCTTCAAAGTTTTCCTCTCCAACCTCCTGTTTTCCTCCCATCGCTTCCCTCTATCATTCCCTTGCATCCTCTTTTGTCTCCCTAAACTCCCGAGCTCATTTCTTTTCATCCTTCTCTCTCCCTCTTCATTCATCCTCTATCATCTTACTCCCTTTCTCTCCCGCTACTTTCCTTTATACATTCTCCCATCTTCTCTGTTTGACTCCCTCCTCCGTTCCTCTCTTCGTCTCCATCCTTCCTCTCTCCTTCTCTCCTCTGCTCCTGTTTACCTCTGTTTTCCTGTTGTTGTTGTTCTTCTTCTTTTGAATTCTCTCATTTCTCCCATTTAGCCTTCCATTCCTTTTCCTCTCTGCTCTCCCAAATTCATTTTCAAATTTCTCTTTCACTTAGTCCTCACACCCTCCCTCTCTTTCTCTCTCTCCCTCTCTCTCTGCAGAAATCAATGGTCGTTCTCTCAATAGGAGGTCACAGGGGTTGCAGTCGCGTTCAGGCTTTTCAATTACTAGCAGCCTGCAGTCACCACAACACACACACACACACACACACACACACACACACACACACACACACACACACACACACACACACACACACACACACACACACACACACACACACACACATACACACACACACACACACACACACACCTTTCGTCCTGAACAGCCCTTCCCCCCCCTGTGCTGACGGGCCAACACATGGAACAGAGTCAAAAGAAAAGATTTCAAAATTAAAGCGAGCAGTTTGGATGTTGAATAGAGCGATCAAGACGGACAGAGGGAGTCCGAACGCAGGGCAGGGGGGAGAAAACAGAAGAGATAAGGAGAGGAGGAACAGAGAACATATGAGAGGACGAAAGGCGAGGAGAAAGGAAAGGATGCAAGGCCTGTAGAGGAGGAGAGGTAGGAGCCGGGGCAGAGGAGGGAACAAGGCGAGAGGAGAGAAGTGCCTCTGCTGTCGTCCTGTGTGATGGGCAGCGTGGCTGACAGGAGAGACAGCGCATGGCAGGATTTCATGACTGAACTGTGATGTAGGCACACTTATTCTGAACTCTTTGGCTGTGTGGAAATCTGACGTTTTGACCTCACAGATAAAGAACACAAACTAAAACATGCACTGTTGAAACAATGGTAAAGTGTCAGGAAGCAAGTGCAAAATTACAGGTATAGATAATTATATACATAATTCAATGATTAATTACTGTGAAGTTTAACAGGCTTTCACTCCCAACAGCAACTTTCTCAGTGGCCTTAAGCTTCAAACTGTGGCACTCTACATTCCCCTCTGGCCTCAGTTCGAAATAGTTCAAATGCAAAGTCTGGTAAGATTTTCAAAATAAAGCTCGCTGACAAACAGGTCACATATTATAAAATATTATGACTTTTGGACTAGTATTAATGTTGCTGTGGTTTGATTAGGTTAAGGCATAAAACTTGGTTATGTTTAGGAAAAAGATCACACTTGGGTTAAAATAACTATATTCAGTCTCTTAACTTACAGTGAAGGAAGTTTCATAAGTGACACAATTCATAACGTAGGTGACCCCAGCATGTCGGTTAGGTGATGTAATCAACAGCCACAAAACATTTCCTGCATGCGTTTGTTGTGACTTTAAGATCACCGCCGCAAAAATGTCCATGAATTCAACATCATTTTACAGTAAAGGTCCGTGAAACAACGGCTTTCCCCTGTAAATATTCATCATAATGCCTCAACACTACACATACTGCAACAATCAGTTCATGCAATTATAGCTTCTGTCGTGGTTTTAAAACAACATTTTAAAATACGTTGAATGTATGATGTATTATGTAGAGTTTTACTGTAATTTTACGGGAACTGTAAAACCGTGTGCTGTAATATATCTTACCACACCTAAACAGATATGAGTAAACATTTAACACAAACTAACAGTGACACAGTGTGGTGTGTGACTCCTCATGGTTAGTGTCAGCCGGTGGGTGGACCTTTGATTTAAGGTGGTTTGCCACGCGGCAGCTGAGTGTTACGGGAGGAGAGCGTACAGAAAGGAGAAAAAGGAGACAAGAGCAAAACACGAGGAGAGGTGGGAGGCGAAAAGAGGCGATAGATAAGAGAGACGGAGAGATGAAGGGAAGAGGTCGGGGCAGAGGAGAGGAGGAGCGGACAAGGGGAGGTCGGAGGAAGCGAGGGAGGGTTGAAGGATGGAGCGGAAGAGGAGACAAGTGCCCGGAGAGAGAGGAGGTGATAGGAGCTCTGAGGGGGATGAGAGAGGGGGAGGAGTTAAAAAGAGGAGAGGTAGGAAAAGATAGAAAACGAAGAATATGAAGAGAGGAGAGATGAAAGAGGAGAGAAGTTAGAAAACAATGGGAGAGGAGGCAGAGGTGAAGAAGAAGAAGGGAAGAGATGAAAGGAGACACGGGGAAAGAGAAGGTGAGGGGGGAAAATAAAAATAAAATGAAAGGAGAGATTGTAGCTGGCTCAGATGTAGGGGGGTGGAGGAGGGGGGAGAGGAGGGGAGGAGGGGAGGAGGGGGGAGAGGAGGGGAGGAGGGGAGGAGGGAGGAGGCGCCCGGCCCGGCGCCCTCAGGGGTTATTGGGTCGTGGACAGCCAATCTCTCTCAGCTTAATCAACAGCAGCAGAGGTGATTGCAACACCGCAGGGGACTGCTGGGAAAAAGAAAGAAAAAAAGATGGAGGGAGGGGGAAGAGAACGAGATAGGAATGAATGGGAAGGTGTGGAGTGGAGGGGGGGGGGGACCGCAAGATGAGGGAAAGATTGGAAAAAAGGAGGGAAAATGGGGGTGAGGACAGAGAGAGGAGGAGAAGGGCTGAAGACAAAGGGGGAAGACGGAAGATTGGATAAGAGGGAGAAAATTGAGAGGAGGGTGATGGGGGGAGAGAGAGATGCAAGGGAGGAGGAAGAGGAGGAGACGAAAAAAAGGACGGGGCGGGGAAACGATGGTACGAACGGAGAAAAAAAGAGAAAGATATGAAGAGTAGAGAAACAGATGGGGGAGAGTTAAGTGAACAGAGATTACAGTTTATCGTGAGCAGGACATAATATCTGTCTGCTAAGATAGTCGCTGACGTGCTTCACTCCAAACCACAGACCTCGGTTTTTTCTCCGTTTCTTAATTATATGTTTCTAGGTCTCGGTTTCTAGTCAACGACGGTGTTTAATGAGTAAAAAAAAAATGGGAGAATAGCGTTAAGATCACCAATATAAATTACCTTCATTATAAACTGGGGGCCACTGCCAAACACCATTACTTCATTCATCAGGGAAGTGAATCATCTTATAGGTGTGTAATAGGTGTATTATAAGATGATTCTGTAATGGGAGCACTGAATTTTTTTTAAGTTTTTTTTTAGGCTCCATTGGTCTGTCAGGCTACGTTCTCACTGAAGTTTTAATTTATTTGAGTTTTTCAAAACGCTCACCATATTTTGACAGGATATAGGAAGTGCATGAAGCAAGGGGACACCATTTCCTCCACATCCACTCAAAATAAACCAATTCTATTATTATTATCTATTAATGAATGGGGTTTTTTTAATGAAGAACAGTGGTTTGCTGTCTGGATGTACTCCAAGTCTGTGTGAGTACATGCATGGATAAGCAAAGAATCCGCTGTGTGACACGGTAATGCAAACTCAGTGCTTCAGTTCACTTTAACCATGCTGGACTTGTGCCGGTCTCAGAACAGATTGCCTGTGGAGCTTGGGTTGGACCGGATTGGAGAGGAAGATATGGCCTAAAATATGGTAAGCTTCATCTCACTTTTGGATTTCGGGACATGAGAGGGAGCCGTGCAGACTTGAGCCAGTGTCTTACTCAGGGATCACTTTCACTGTGTTGTACTTTCAGGCACCACTCAGTCTGTTCTTGCTCTAACGTTTTCAATTAATACATCCATGTTTTTATCCACACATTGTTTACTACCATACTTGGGAGATTTTGCTCAGGTTGCTGACTCATAAATGTGTTTTCTTTCGCATGAAATGTTTGTGAATGACAGAACACTGCGGTTAATGTGTTTATTCTGTGTCATCTCTGGCTCAGTTGTTGCTGGATGTATCTCCCACCCGTAGATTGAAGTCCAGAGATTTCCCTTACAATCATCAAAATTGCTAAGTGTTTAGATGCCTCGTATAAAGAAACCACACAGACACTTAATCTTACACCAGTCGCTGATTTTTTATTATTATTTTTTTATTGTATTTTATTTTGAAGGAAGACTCATCGTTGTGTGTAATCGCACTGCTAACCCTGTCTCCCAAATATTTTTAAAAAAAGGATTCAAACAGTTGAGACAGGTGATTTGCGTTATCTTATACACATGGGGAAAAAACTAAAATAAATAAGTCAAAACAACAGAGAAAGTATGCCGGAGCTGCAAACAAAGCTGTAGCATCTTCATCATATATACAGCACAAACTCTGCACAATGCATTTTCAGCTAAATACACACACGCGCGCGCACACACACACACATCACGCAGACAACTCCGCACATACACAGAGTTGCTAAAAGTAACTCAGAGATGATGAATAAAAATAAATCAGAAAAACATGTTGGTGGAGGAAAAACCCGCCCATCACAGACGTTAGCATGTCTCCCTGCTGTGACGTAAACATTTAGCCATTTCTGCTCAAGCTGAATTTTTTTTCCCCAGGGAAAGTTGTGTTCAAGAGATAATTTTGTTTTTAGAGGACTTTACTTTACTATGCATCTTGAAGTATACCAGCATAATTAGCTCAGCTTAGCTCAAATGCTAAATGTCTGTGGGGTCGACTAGCGGCTACACAGAACAACGGAAATAATCCTTTACACTACGCAAGCTGAGCTGCTACTTGAACCCATTGATATCAGGTAATTGAGCTAAGCTATGCCAATACCATCATTTAAAATACTGTTCAGTCGTGCATGCAGAGACACAGAATCAGTCAAGCAAATTCCTCAAAAAACAAAACCATCCTTTTCAAACGTCTGGAAGAGTGCTGGAAGTACGCTGTTGTGTTAAATGAGAACGTATTGTAAAGTGCATTGCTGCATGCATTAGGCTTGATTCAGACCACATCAGGCATTGCAGTGTTTTTAGCACAGGGTTGTGCGGGCGTTGCAGTTGGACCCAATGGGAGAGCTTCATTGTTCGGTCTGTGAAAATCCATGATTTTACAAATTTAGTATAAATGTTTTCACCGCAACGCCTGAACGGGTCTGATTGAGGCCTTGCACAGCGGAAGCAGACAACTGTACAATTCACGAACGCTCTGGTGATGGTTGCCAGTGATTACAACATATTGCCATGTTCAAAGAGTAAAATATAAATGCTGGCTGGAGGGGTAACGAAGCTACACATGAAGAGAAAGAAAGACTTAAATCTCTTAGAACATGGTGACTTATTGTTTGGTAATCAGGCAACCACATCCATAAGCAATTTCCAGCCGTAGATACTGTGTATACTGTCTGTGGTGACTAGAAAGAGGCTGATCCGGGTTAGTGTAAGCACCTATCCAGAATAAAACACTTCAAATGTCTCTGAGTAGCTCGACTGACTTCAAATTGGGGAATAGAAGACATTCCTGGTCTGACAATCTGCTTTTTTCTGAATTTGAATCAAGCTCAGATGATTAGAAAAGTCAGCAGCCATCTTTTACTGACAGCATCTTTGGAATGTCTGCAGTTAGTGAAGTAGTGAACTAACTAGTTAGTGAGTGAGGACAATGCATAAGTAGATCTAATTAGCAAGCAAGGGAACAGTGCACCACGGCAGCAGAAATGGAGGATCGGGGAAATCTCCTGATATTACTGATCTGGGAGTGTTCCTGCATTATTCCAAAACTGTTCTACCCCGTGGTAGCACTGTCACCGACTCAAGGCATATGAGTAGCCATGTTTTTTGAATCACTGATACAGACTTTGTGTAAATTCGGTCACCAGCTGGTGGACACTGTAGCCGTCAGAAATATCACGTCTTTTTCAGCAAAGTTGTCATATGAAGCCTGCCACAGTTGCAGAGGTCGTCATGTACCTCGTGAAAAAAAGCCAGCACCCTGGGAGGCTTAAAGGTAAGTGATACTGAAGCTTGCTACCTCACCCAATATCTAGTTAGCTCAATGGTAGAGGATTAGACCACGGGCCAAACTTGAACGGAGTTCATTTAGGAAGTGTTTCGACTTTCTGGATTTCTACGCGAGGAGAGAGCTGTTGATGGCTCAGATCACAGCAGGCACATGTAAGTTCAGATTTCAGGGAGGATTTTTCCTGTTAGCATTTTGGTTAAGCACACATTAAATCGACATTAAGCACAAGTCCAGTACTTCTATTTAGCCAGTGTAAAAGGCACATTCTCATGGCGTAACGGGACAGAAACAGGAGAGGGGGAACAAAGTCGGAGGTCAAAGGTCAAGTTACTAACCATAAAAAGTGACATTGTTTTAACGTTTACACATTATATCAGGAGTCTCATAATGTCTCAAAATAATCAGAGTGGATGGGACAGCAGATGGGATCAAACCTCTAACCATCGAGACATGTTCTGGAGTTGTAGCACCTGAAGGTGAAACTAAATAAAGTCAACCACTGACTAATTCAGTTCGGTTTTCACATTTAGTAAGTGTGCTGCGATTAGCGGGTGTGAGCGGACGAACAAACGTGAACTGCACTGAAGGTCGGGCAGACGGAAATCAAAGTTAACTGACATTCAATTGAAACAACAGTCCCACACTCAACGTATGTACTTTTACATCTCTGCTACGTCTCTACATAGTATGTTTTTAACGAACACATACTGCATCTCGCCATTGAAGGACAATTCCAGCGTCACTGTTATTTTTCTGACGCTCTTTCATACTTTTCGTGCCGTCCCTCAAACATTTTTTTTGTCTGCTCTCATCACACCTACGAAGATGTGACATTTTATGATTTAAATGTGGAAACATCTAAAAAGTATGAGATCAGCATTAACAATGAAGCAGTATCTGCACATATTTAGCTCAGAGGTTGAAAATAAGACGATATAAAGAAAAACTACAGATGTCATTACAGGGTTGTTAGCAGGGAAGATAAAACATATAAGCCTGAAGCCTCTGAACGGGTGTTTCCAACAGCATCATTCAACTGACATCTGACACACCGAGTCAGCTCCCAATACTGACTGGTGAGCAAGTCCACTTAGCATTAGCGACTTTAGCTGTCTGCCCCTCGACAACACTGAACACTTGAGAGGACTCATTGTGCTCTCTAGTATGTATTCTAATCGGAAAGTGGAGGCTAGTAGCCAAGCTTGGTCATGTTAGCACAGGCAGCTCCTGCAGAGTCAGCGCTGTGTTCATCTGAAATCTTAGGAAGGATGGGGTCTAAGGAGCCGTGCTGTCTTTTCATGGCACCAGATGTGTTGATGACAAGAGAGACATCTGCATTTCCAATACCCAGCACGCTCAAAGCGCCTAATAGTACAGCAGAAAAAAAGCAAACACGGAGTATAAAAATAGACTTGTTAATGAACTTGTATCCTAACAACACGTTTCTCCCAGCTTGTAATGCACGTCACAATATCCCACAAGTTATTTCACGACACCCTGAGAGGTTTCAACCCCAGACCCTCTGTAACTTAGCTGGACTACAACTGCAATCTAGTTTGCTAGAGAAGCCACGCAATACCTCTTTGTTACCTATGTATAGCACCAACATAAAACAGACACAGCATTCTTTTCTAGTTATAATTCTTAATTACTCATGTCTTAGTTTTTATCTTGGATTTTGTCTTGACAATTAAAGTCAAATCTGTTGAATCCTTCAAGTAACCGCGACTTCTGCTAAATCGCGCTCTCTCTCGCTCTCTCTCTCTCTCCCAGTGTACGGTCACACACCCAAAATTAACGGATTGCGTCTTCGCCTCAGCGGGCAATGCTCACTCCCTGAATTGCGCGTGTGGGACCGTACCATTAAGCTCACTGGAATTAATCCATCGAGCAAAGTGTTCTGAGAAGCACCAACCTCCTCCAGTGACACTGAGGATTGCGGCTGGATGGGACGGGGTTACTGGCTCCTGGCGCAACGGCACGAAGCAACAGACGTGATGACGGGGAAGAGAAACAGCCAACAATAGGGGCCCCTAATGAGTGGTGTCATCACCCTTGGCTGACTGTGATTCATTTAGCACCAGCAAGAAGAGAACCAGGATCTCTGATGGGAGTTTGCAGGGGCCAAGTGAAAGGAATGTAAGCGGGGGAACTATAATTTTGAAAAACACAAACAACAACAACAAAACTAGTGGGAGGCTTTTTCTGTAGCAGATGTGATGTGAGCAGATGCTTCTGCAGAGTGTCAGTTCTTTTATCTGCCAAAACTAAAACAAATGGAATCTGTAAATCATTAGAGGGACGTTTGTTTTCTGCATGGTGTGTCGGTCAGACTGAAGAATATTCAGGTAACGTGAGGTTTATTCTAAATTTGATCAGCATTTTGTGTTGTATGAGGAGTATTTACACATTTGGAAATCACAGAAGTATTTTTTTTTTGCTTTTCACTTGTCAGTCAGATTTTGAAATTGACTGATTGTCTGTTTTGTCTTACGGTCTTCAAATCCCATGAAAAGAACCAATGCATGTAAACAATAAATTCCACTGTCCGTTTATCAAATGCCTGATATAAATTATTCCAATCATTATTTAAGTATGATTTCCAAGATGCAAAACTCTTTATCTACCTGTAAATTTATTTTTCTTACATTTGAAGTGGCTTAACTCCTCCGCTCCGACACGCAGGTACAATAAAACAAACGCCAAATTGTATCCAGAGAAACCATTTGGCCAGTTCCTCATGATTTGTTCTCTGTGTAACTGACACTCTTGCTGGAGAGACAGTATGTGTTTATTGTTTATAGTATGCATGTGTTTTATTGAAGAAGGCCTTCAGTTTCTGCATGGGTAGCACTGCTGCAGGATGGGCACCTACAGATGTGCGCCGGTGTGGTTGTGTGTGTGTGTGTGTGTGTTTGTGTGTTTTCTATGACAGAGTCTGGTTGGCGAAGAAGGCCTTGGTCTCTCCACAGGTGGGGTTGGTGCACAGCGGGCAGCGGAGGGTCAGCTGGCGGGAACAGGGCACGTTGGACTTTAGGTGGGAGTGGACCAGGTCTGCTAGAGTCTGGACAGGATGGAAAACACACACGTTTATTATTGAGACAGAGATAAAAAGACTCTCCCTGCTTTAGCTCTGTGAACATTTGGTCGTGTCTCAGCTCATCAGACAAACATTCCCATCCACGGCCTCCTTTAAACTTTCCCTTCAGTTAGAAACTTGGCGTTACTACAAATCACCACACAAACATTGTTTTTGTTCACTAATTATTTCCCGCTGCTTGCTCATTTTCCACCAATGTAAATCTAAAGAACATCAAACACTTCCTGCATAGATGTAAATGAAAGTACTAATTTGAGAGGAAGGTCCAAATGAAGACATTAGTAAAAAATATTGTATACAATGCCACAAGGATTTATTTCAAAAATAAACAGCCAACAGCAGCAGCCGGGCTCTGCAGAGGAAATTCAGATGAATGTATTTTTCTTTATTTTCCAGCAGCTGCCGGTTGCAGACGGCAGCAGACTGATGCAGCTCACTGAGAAACTAAAACTACGGCGAGGAAACCATCCTTCAGTAACTACCAACTAATCATCCTCTGGATATTGATTTATACACTCAAGCACACACACACACACGCTTGGCGAGGGGTCTCTGAGCGCGGCAGGTTTGACCAGCCAGCCAGCCGGGCGGTTCAGTTCTACTGTAGTCAGCTCTAAAGGTTCCCATTGATCTGCCCCCTTTCTTTAATAAACCCTGCACGCGCAAAACACACGCACACGCACACACACACACACACACACACACACACACACACACACACACACACACAGTGTTACAGCTGTAAGAGTTGCCTGTTGTGAAAATGGTTGCAGAGTTGAAGAAGGGAAGCTAGGAGGTGGGATGGAAAGAAAGACAGGGACAAGGGAGAGAAAGACAAAGGATAGAAGGAGCGGAGGAAGGAAGGAAGGATAGAAGGTGTGGAGGAAGGAAGGAGGGAAGGAAGGAAGGAAGGGAGGGAGGAAAGAAGGAGGGAAGGAAGGAAGGAAGGGAGGGAGGAAGGAAGGAAGGAAGGAAGGAAGGAAGGAATCCATTTATTGAGCCTCTCGTGCCTGGAGCTCACTTACTTCACAGAACCTTCTGCTGCTGTCTCCTTTTCTATTATTAGAGCCCTGTCTGTCTTCCTGCAGTCTCTTCCTCTTCTTTCAATTCTTAATGTATTTTTCATCATTTATGGTGTGTCTTTTGTCACCTCCCCTTCATGCAAACATATTTCTACATTTCAATCTATATTTTCCTCTCGGTTCTTGGTCTTGGAAACATTTGAATGACGGAACAGTTCCATGTGGCGTTTGGAGACATGAGTCAGCTCAGTGTGTGTGAAACGTACCTTCATGAAAAGAGGGTTCCCGTTCAACGACTCTGCTCTCCTGATGTTCTCCACTCCGCACTGAAGACACAAAGGAGGAAAGATGGACAAATCTGTCACACATCATATTACTGAACCCAACATGCAAACTAACACAGTTCATATGAACCAAATCAAACAGGACAGGTGAATTTCAACATTCAACATAATGATGTCCGCTAACTCTTGCTAAGGACCTAAAATGAGAAAGGCATGGATTTCAAAGCTCTGACAGTGAAGACATGTTTTGAAGGAGAGGACACTTTTTGATAGTGAGGACAGGATTTGAAACAAAGGGCACACTTCGAAACTAAGGACATGTTTGAAAAGTGAGGACAAGTTTTCTGGCAAATGAGGACACTTTGGAGAGTGAGGACAACCTGCAAAGTGGGACATGTTTGCAAAGAGAGGAGTGTGGACATTTTTGGGTTATGGTCAGTGTTACAACCCCCTGACAAAAGATTTGAGAATGAATCATGTCATAGTTCTCAGAAGTAAAGAAGTACAGACAGCTGTGTGTATTTCTTTGTGGCACCAGTCACATTGATTGGTGGTCACCTCACTGGTGCCTTTAAACAGAGGACACACACACACACACACACACACACACACACACACACACACACACACACACACACACACACACACACACACACACACACACACACACACACACACACACACACACACACACGGTTGCTTCCTGAACTGGATATCAAGTCTCAAGTTTAACCATCATAACTTTACAGAGTCCACTTCAAGTGAACACAATGCAGGATTAGTGGATTTCTGACCAATCTCCTTCTTTCCAGGTTTCAGGTTCTCTGATAACCTGATCTGACTGTCTGGTGTGCACAGACTTGAATGTTGCAGCACACAGCAACACTTGATTAATGTTAATGTTTGGTCAACTGCATTTCTTTGTCCCAAGTACACAACCAACATGTGGTAAAGCATTTGAAAACACATTAAGGGACACTCAAACTTTCAAGTCCTGAGTGTCGGCTGCTGCAGCAGAAACCTTCATATTGCAAGAGACAACTAAAAGTACTTTCAGGAATGAACACTGTGCTTATCGTCTTCCCGTATTTCCAAATTATCTCTTAACAAAAATAGTGTTCTCAATAATTCCTATGTATGTTTTTGGTGAACGCTTCAAGCAGCTAGTCTGTCCGTGCTGTCCTGAGAATTTAAATTATCTCAAACTATCTGGAACATTCATGTAATATTTAGCCTGTCCTCGCCTCCAGACCTTCAAGTGATACTTTGCACATTTAACTGTGCAGACAGAGGCTGAGTCATCAGCCTGGAGCTTCCTTACCTCCTCCCCCAGCACCTGTCCATACTCGATGTCCAGCTCGTGTAAAGTCTCTATGTGGTCCGAGGTGAAGGCGATGGGCACCAGCAAGAGGTTCTTCTTCCCACGTTCACACAGACCTTTGATCACCTCGTCCGTCTGGGGGCCGAGCCACGCCATGGGTCCCACCTGAAAGACCAAACACAGGATGTGACGACAGTTTAACTTCAGCGAGGTGGGGAGTCACAGGTGTCGACGTGGTACAACTCTTTGAAACAGATCTACTGCTCAGATTTCCATGTCAGCTCTTGTGGATGTTCAAAGTCCCCAGAGGATGGTCCCTTTTTTTATGACTTTGTGATGTTCCCTCTACCGCCACCTTCAGGACAAACCTTACAATTTAAGCTCCATTATTGGTTAAGGCTTTAGAATAACCAAAACATCTGCTTGCCCATTATGTCCAGTACTTTCAGATTGTGCTGTTTGTGAACACTGCAGGTGCGTCGGTTATCCAGGGATTCTCAATGCACACCTCAATTTAACATGACCGCTCAATCACAGAGTTTCATAAGAAGGGTCTTATCTTGCAACAAACAATATGTATGTCTTAAAAATTCATTTCAAGATGCTACAATGACACAAAAATTCTTTACACAGTAATTCAGGTATATTTTCCAAATGCTTGGTTTATTTTCTGCTGTACGGAGGAGCAGGCAACACTTCTCCGTCCTCTTCTTTTGTGTACAGATGAATGGCTGTGGGTACAATTCATGTGAGGAGTGGGTTTTTTGTAAGCTGTCAGTCACTCTGAGCTGAGAACTAAAAGCTTTGGGGGTTTTCCACACAGTATTAGACAGACAAGTAGCTCCATCTTGTGGTGACCAAAAAAAGGTAATATTCTATGATTCTGATGAATAGAGAACTGTACTGAAAAGTTTTAAGTTTTAGTTATACAGCTATAAATATTGCAGATCTTTGGTATATGCTGTACCAGAAGATCTACTTTAAAAGATCAGATGTCAGGTTAAGTTGGAGGTTATATCAGAATGAGAAAAGTGTTTCTGTTTGAAGAATTACAGAAGTATACATTGCTGCAACACCAGAAAAGGAAAAATAGATCTGCATGACATTATAACGTCATAACGCCTCGTTCTTACGAAAAGATGTTTTCACGTTATAAAAATATGTTCATGTTGTCATGAAATACTAACTGATTCTTATAAAACTTAAACCTTCACATTGTAAAATTATAAAAGAATATCATTAAAAACAAGACATGTTTTGTAATAACAGAAAATATAAAGTTAATAAATGAAATGTGTCACATCATAACAAGATACATTGTTTATCATGATAACACTAAAGGTTTCTAGTTCTAATGAGATACCTTTGTATCTCATTAGAACATGAAAAACATCATGTTTCAACAATGAACTTCCAATGTTTGAACCCAGTACTCATCCATGTTTCTTTTTCTGTGTGGAAGCCACAAAAAATAAGAACAGTTTTAAATGAGAACCCTTTATCATAGTGCAATTACAATTTACAGTGTAATTTTGTTGAATCTGAACTTTTAGGGATGAACCTACTGAGAATCATCACCTTATCACCTTATGGAGTTTTACAGTTTCATTATTTAGCTCTCTGGTCAACAACTTTCACCATGACAGCAGCGCTGGTAAAAACCAGTAAGAACTGGTACACATTTCATTCAAGTTCATACAATGAAATTACACTGTAAATCGCAGGCTGTATTATAAAGTACGACCAAATAAGGTGAATGACACTTACATGACAAACAACTGCTGCTGGTTGTCATTGTCCCTGCTGTTCAGTTGCAGCAAACAACCACTAGAGGATGCCGCTGGTTTCTTTCTAACACTGACAGACGCCTCAGTCTGTTGCAGTGTCTCAATTCAGGGTCCGAAGGTGAGTCCTTCAGAGAGACCTTGTTAACTGCGTCAGCCGTTGTTAAACAGGACGGTCTAGCCTTTGGAGCATTTCCTGGTTGCGTCACCAGATGTTTTACCCTTACGTCATGATTTCTGCCGCCCAGGCCTGCGAAAGTGACGACCTACGCCACACAGTTTTCTCTCTTTCTTCTTTTTCGGGCACGCAAAGAACCTTGGGATGTGTGAGGCCACGATGTACACTAGCGGTGCATCCTCCAAAAAGAAGAAAAACAAGGCCGCATTTGTGGGCTGGATTTGGAGGAGCCTTCGAATTGGGACAGCCTTCGCGTGACGTTGTAATGTAATTGGCCTTCAAATGCTCCTCCGAAGGATGCAGACCCTGAACTGAGACGCAGCATATTTCTTGTACTTTCATGGGTGTGTGTGTGTGTGTGTGTGTGTGTGTGTGTGTGTGTGTGTGTGTGTGTGTGTGTGTGTGTGTGTGTGTGTGCACATACTCACCCTTGACTGCCACACCAGTCTGTAAGGATTACAGTGTCCCAGTCTCTCCATGACTCTCTGAACTGTGGCTCCCACTTCCTGAGGATATGGGTCGCCTCTGTTTACAACCTGCACACAGTAAACAGCAGGAACGCCATCTTATTACTTATATCAGTAAAAGTTTAGTTACGGAAGTAATAAAAGTAGCGGTGCTAACACAGTGGCAGTGGTAGTATTAGCAGCAGCAGCAGCAGTAGTCCCATCATTAGCAGACATATTTGTCCATTTGTAGTGTAAATGTGGCATAAGTAGCATCAGTAGCAATAGCATCACCAGTAATATGGTAACCTGGGACAGAGTATTGAAATGATCTATGATACCAACTGACATGCTACAAAAAATGTACTCATTGAGAAGCACGTATTAATAACCAAATAAGGAAACCTCTATCGAAATTCCTGAATTTTTAAAGTTGGGTCTTTATTGGGGAAATGGTACACATGGTTCTGCTGTGAATGGTTGTGCATGCAGTGAATAACTTCACAGTGTTTTAAATTCTTAAAGTCTTAAGAGCTGTCCAACACCGATCACTATAACTAGATACTATGGCCTGTTACTGCTGTACCTTACACGGAGAAACAAAACAAACAGGCAAAATCCCCCTAGCCTAAATGGCTTTATACAATTGTAATGTTAAATTATAATTTATAGGTTAATCTTTTATCATATAAACATTTAGTAATTTGTATAAATAAGAGCATCTGAGAATGCTTCATAAATGCCAAGAGCTCAATATTATAAGTACTCCTGCAACATAATTTTGGAGAAAAATGTCCCTAAATTTTTACCCAATTACAGGCCCCACAAATTAGAATGGATTTGATTGGCTGTCAGCATTTCTATCGTGCATCAAAACACTCGAACGATATTGTTCCCCACTATAGCTGTGTGTTAAAGCTGTGGTGCGGATTTTTTAACAATACACTGATAAATGCACTGTTATAGCTATTGTTGTTGATGTGGGCGGCCTCGTTAACTTTTATCTTTGCCACACAACAAAATGCAAATTGACAGGAAATAGCTGAATGCAGGTGAACTGTAACCTGCCTCTGAATTAGTCACACAGGTTTAAATTAAAGTGAATGGGAGACCGGGGGAGTCTTGACAGGGACGGGTGCTGCTGTAACTGCACCCATCGTGTCATGTGTTTAACTGGGGCAGAGCAGGAGCAGCAGGCAGGACTGCTGGTACTTACAGCCATCGGGAGTGAATGTGCTGAGAACAAGATGACGACGTCGTCTCTCTTATCTTCTGGAAATTTCTGCAACTCGTTACTGATGTGGTCTGCAAAACACTGCGCGCGCACACACACACACACACACACACACACACACACACACATAAACTGATCAATTCATTTATTTTATGTATTTTATTACAATTTTCTGTTACAACATGTAGGGATCTATAAAACAGTCACGCTTGTTAGTTGCCATGGTCACCAACCATAGCTACTTTCGGCTCATTAGTTGCTATGACGACTTCTTTCCCCTAGTCAGGTTATTTTCCACAACTTGGTCTCTGACAGAAGGAGGTGCCTGATGGGCTCTCTGGCAAACTGTGTGTGTGTGTGTGTGTGTGTGTGTGTGTGTGTCTCTAACCTCCACCAGCAGGGGGTGTGTGGGCCAGCGGTCAATGACGCTCCAGCTCATTTTTGGCCTTTCGCCTCTGTTGCTGTAGTAACGGTAGATGGCGTTCAGACTGCTGCCTGTTAAGACAACCAAGAGGAACATATCAATACAATAAATATTAATCAATATAAAAACACAACAGCCATTTTTCTCTGTTGATCACTGAGCAGCTCCACTGGAGGGAAGGAGGTCAAGTGCCTTACTCAAAGGTAGGACTGCTCAGGCTATAAATTAATTCCCAAAGACAAGCTGCATCGTCTGGGTCAGTCTCTTCTTTCAAGAGATCCACAAAAACAGACATAACAATCAAAACGAGAAGTTAAGTGGATATATGTAATCTGCTTTTTGGACTTTTAATTCTTAACACAATGTATGATTCATCTTGACTGACTTATTATGTTGGTCAGCACTGACACTGACTGCACAACACCACAACACTTGAGTTATCCCCCTGATCAGCAAGTAAAATAGGAATCTCAGAGGTTTTCAAAGTGTATTTAAATAAAACTCCAAACAGAAACCTCTTTATCATGATCCAACATTAAAACGGCACCTTGTAAGCAATATGAAGCACCGCGTTTGGCTGTGCTTGCTGTGGTGTGTGCACTCTGGCTAACAGAACACATTGTCCAACAGTTTCAATTTGGTTTCTGTATTGATTTAGCCTCCAAGCTACCTGTGCATTTAGACCTTGGGAACTACATTTGGGAACTGCATGTCCCGTGTGTACTTGATTGTATACTTGTGTACACAGTTTGATGTCACTGACGGGTCTGAGGACGCCTTTGTCGAACAATAAGGCTGTTAGCATTCGGTTTTAACATCCGCAATAAGTGATCTGATCACAAGTGGACAGCTTCGAGCCCGTTATTTCACACCTGGATAAAAAGCGTCTTGATTTACTCTTGAGTGACCTCTTGTGATCGGAACTCATTTCCCCACTATGTATGCAGATATACACATACACCACTGGAACTAACAGATGCTTTATACTAAGAAAAAATATCTTGCCCAATGAACAAGTAGGCCCAAATAGTTAAGAATGTGTTGTAGACAGCGTTTCACAAAAAAGATGAATGATCCAGAGACTCCTCGATCCAGCACAATGCAATCTTATTGACTCTGCTGGTATGTAGTGACAGCAGAGGGTATCAGGGTGGAACCCACTCAGGGTGTGGCCACACTAACGGCTACAAACCTCTTCTTTATCTTAACACTTGTCCTTTTATCTTCTGTGCAATGTGACATTTTTTTCATGGCGATATCACAAACATTTGCCATAAATCCTTACTTCCCAAGTCACTATGTATATTTATAACGCAATATGTAGAATTCAGCTGAAAAGAACACAGCTTTTGGCGTTCAGATACTCTTGAGGCACCTATACTGCAAAGAATATTTTGTACATATTTTTGGGTATTTATTTATCTACAGGTCCAGTGAGTAGGATTAAGTGGTATCTACCAGTGAGGTTTCACATTGCAACCAAGTGTGAAAGGGAATGTACGGGTGGCCGCAACAAACCTGAGAAACCTCTCTACAGCTAGTGCTTGGTTTGGTTTGTCTGTTCTGGGCTACTGTAAAAATATGACGGTTCAAAATGGCAGTCTCTGTGGAAGAGGACCTGCCTCCCTCTGTAGATATAAAAAGGCTCACGATTATTAGTTTCAGAAAAGTGTACATGAATTTAAACACACCAGTGAATATTGGATTACAATTTAGCCAATAGGTTCCTCTAAATCCTACACACTGGACCTTTAATGTCCTGTTTCTGTGCTGTGTGTGACTGTGACCTGTGGTGGAGCAGCTGTACTGTGGATACTGTGTGAAGGCCACGGCTCTCTCCACTCCGTCCTTCTCCATCTCTTCGATGGCGTTCTCTGTCAGCGGCTCAACATATCGGAAGCCGATGTAGAACTTGTGCGGAGCTGAAACGAGAGAGACAGAGAGAGTCAGGAACTCACAGCCATGAGAACAAACTCATCAGTCGCCAACAGCTTGACCGTTCAAGTACAAACAGCTTTGAAAAAAACACAAATCTGTCTCTTACATGTCAGCTGAAATATCTGAATTATGGGATAAACTCAGTCCTGATTGTAAAAGGAAGCTATTATGGAGATTATTGTCAGAGGTGTTACAGAGGCGTTCAATTGGAAACGACTGGATGTGGTCAGTTTTCAGACAGCTGCTTGTTATCTGTGAGGTGAGTGCAGGCGTGTGAGGAGACACTCCTTCACTGTGTCACTATCTATGCTTCACACACACACACACACACACACACACACACACACACACACACACACACACACACACACACACACACACACACACAGCTGCTCATGTATCCACCCGTAGGAAACACAGCAGCGCTGTCGACATGCCGACATGTCTTGAACCAGGGATGTCAAAAGCCTACAGGACACTCAATTCATCAATCTGAGGCGCCTCACCTGTCTCAGGACTCATCTCGTCCAGCAGCTTCACCATGCCCTCTCCCTGCATAGAGGTCCAGTGCTTGATGGGCGAGCCCCCTCCAATTTTACTGTACTGCTCCTGGATCTTCGGCGTGCGACGCTTAGCAATGAACGGACCGAGCTTACTGCGGAGCCGAGGAGAGAATGAAGAGTGAGACTAACTGATAAGATTGCATTATAGTAGATGAATATACTCATAAAACACCCAACGCAAATGAAAAATGTATATGCAACTGTGTCTCTGTTAAACTGATAGTATCCTGAGAGAGAGACACATTGTCTCTACATGTACTCTTCTCATTTTCAAAAAGTTTGAATCCAAATCTTCAAATGGTCTGTGTGTAAGTCACAGCCACACTGAAGCCATAACCTGTGATGCTGGGTCACATTTGAATGAGCCACCTGTCTTTTTGGCTTGGGAACAGCTGTTTTACTAGGATCTGCATTGTTTAGTTCACGTGTTAAAAAAAAAAAAAAGAAGAAGAAGACCGAAGAGCTTTTTTATTCTCTGCAGCAACAAGAAACTCTTTGTTGGTTCATCATCAGTTATGAAACAGACACAGCACAGAACTCTGACCCAACAACCTTCCCCGTTCCCCATTTGCTGTGTGTGTGTGTGTGTGTGTGTGTGTGTGTACCCTGTGACTTTGGAGGCCATCGCCTGTGCTTTCTAGAACACATTTGCAATTTTATTTTTAGCTCAAGTCTTGGACCAGCATTTGTATCCCTGAACAAACACGGACTGAACGTAATGCTTATTGACTAATTGCTGATGACTGTGATATCTTCTGTAATGAAACAGACAAAGGCTCGCATGTGTTGATGTCAGCTCCTTAGTTGGTTGATCAATAGTAAGATATCACTATGCTGCTTCATTAATGTCAAGTATCTTGATGAGTTACAATTTATAAAAAGTCACTTTTACACAGAAGCAGACAATATATGTGTGTCTGTGTGTGTCTGTGTGTGTCTGTGTGTGTCCGTGGAGCATACTTCTGCACAGGGAGTTTCATCAGGTCTGTGTCCATGAAGAGCCGCAGCAGGAAGTCGTGGACGTCTTCTAGTTTCTCGGGTCCTCCCATGTTCAGCATCAGGATGCCCGTCTTAGGTTTCCTGCAGGCACAAGAGGTTCACACTCAATAATCCAACGTTCCCTTCACTCCCCACAAAAATGTGTTGAGGTTATTGATGAACAATTAATTAATGGGCCTCTCTATAACTACATCTCACAGCACGTTGATTTAGATATTTAGATATATTGGGTTTTTGTCTGCTAATGTCTTAGTGCACAGGTTTATTGTACATCACGGATCGTCGATGACTTGACCTGATGTTTTTAGGGAAAGCACAATACAGATCCACTACAGAAGCAAAGATGGATGACTTCAGATTCCACAGCTCTGATGACATTGTCGTTTTAAAACTTGAAGTCCTTTTGTTACCTCCTCTCAGAACCCTAGTGGAGATGCAGCTCTCTGGTCTACACTGTACGGCTCTGCTCAGGTGCAGCAGGTGGTCATTAGGGAGAACAACATGCTTCTTCTATGGTTTAGTGACTTTAGAGATGCATACCGTTCCCTCCTTTATCAGAGTGTGTAGGTGCTGAGGCAGTTCAGTCAGTGTCAAATCATTCAGACTAATGCATAATAATATACATTTCACGTTATCTGGGCAATCATTTTTATTCATATCATGCATCCCTAACATAACGCTAACACAAAAACCAGCTCATGAAATAATGATATTTCTACAAAGATGTGGTTAATTGATAATAAATACTAGCTTCAAGGACATTATGTGAATGTTTTGAACTTTAGTTAGTTAGCTAATGTTCCTTTTTTAACTTTACATTTTTCAGGAAGGTAAAGATGGCAGAGTGATGAAAGATGCTGCCAGCAGTCATTCAGTTTAAAAACTGTTTTCAAGCAGGTTTGCCGACAGCTGATGACAAAAACATTCCTCATATATATAAAAAGGCCCCAAAACAAAGTGAACACTGAACTGAAAACAATTCTAATGAGGGACTACACACAACTCTGAGCTGAGAGCTTGTGATGTCACACGAGCTCCGGCAGGTGATCTCAGTTTGTCCGGTCAGCTTGTCAGACTAACATGCACCGCGGCGGCATGTGATGTGTGAGCTTGTCCTCTCAGTTTATGAAGCTAGTGTTAGCTCAAGCAGCTTGTGTCGCTTTGTGAATTTAACGTAACCTTGCGCAGCTATTTGGTCCGTGTGTAGTGTTACAAATAACTTTGGCCCTGTCAGCTTCTGAAGCCAGCAGCTAATATTAGCCTGTCAGCCAGCTAATATCACGGGTGCCTCAGTGGGTTTAGCTGTGCACTACATCACCACTGCACTCATAACCACTGTAAAGCTGAAAAATGCACAGCTGTGGCTTCCATTTCTTTATACACGTTTGATCTGAAATACCCTTTGAAGAATCTGCTGTCTCATTCATAAGTATTGCTTGGCTGTCGTCTTCAGAGGACTTCATAGAGCCAAAAAGCTGACAGTACGGGGATGAGAAGGATCACGTGTGAACAGACATCTCCTGAAAGCAGAGGTCGCCTGTAGTCAGCTGGCTATTAAAAAAACAAAAGGTTAAATCAGGACAGACTGGCATCTGTCCAGCAGCTGCTCCGCTGAGTCAGCTCCATTCATTTTCTTCAGAGGACATTATGCAAACCCAACAAATCTAAAGACCTGAAAGTCTTCTCAGTTGATTTCTAACAGCTTAATCATCCATGATAGTGTTGACAATAATTGACTAATTGATTGTCATTCATCAAGTTAAAATATTAGCTTCTCAAATCTGAGGATTTTGCGGCTTCGTTATGTCTCAGGAGAACACTGTTGGAGAACTCGGGATTGGGGTCTTGAAACTGTCGACGGGCATCTCTCACATCTTGTAATCACTGCACCTGGTCAGAGATCAGTTGTGTAGCTTGTGCACACTTATGTCAACATGACAACAGTCTCGGACAAAAGACTTTACATTGTGTGGAGTCGTGTAGCATGTGGCTCGACCACTCAGCTGCCGACTTAGTCTCTCACTCGTCAACCGAAAAATGTTGCCTTTTACTTTTAAAACTCACTCGCTCGAGTTCCTTCATCTCTAATTCCTCCACAGACAGTTTTGCCAGTTTTCATCCCGTACTTTACATGAGATGCTGACTTGGCTTGAAGACCATTATTAAAGATTAAGTTAATAAATTCCATGTTTCATTACACTCATATCTGCTACTACATGATCGTTCCTGCTGTTTCATACTGTTTAACTGCCCAGGGAACACCTGCAGACTAAGAGAGGATGTCACGTTCGGCTGGTGTCCTGAAGGGTGTGTGTCAGGGGTCTGACGGTTGAGGGGGTGTGTGTGTGTGTGTGTGTGTGTGTGTGTGTGTGTGTGTGTGTGTGTGTGTGTCACCTGTTCTCCTGTGTTTCTGGAGTGGCCGTCTGGGCTAAGGCAGCAGCAGTGGAGCGTCTCCTTACACTCAGACTGACACTGCTCCTGGCGACTGAAGCAGATGAAGAACCAGGTTATTCATGCATCCGTCACTCACAACACATGACTTCATCCAGGTAAGTGAACATTTATCATCATACATTTCCTGCCACCCAAAATTTCAGCAGAACCAAACAGGCATCACAAATACCACTCGTTTGTTTTGCAGCCGTACAGAGCTGAACAGCACCGAGAGTTTAACTCTTGACTTTCTCCTTCAAACTAACTTTTTTCTGTTTTAAAGAATAATTAAATAAATCCTCGCGAACACCATCACGGGTACTGCATCTTATGTATCATTAAGTATTCACTGAAGCTTATGAGCCAAACTCATACCCCAAATAACTCAACAGCGATTGGATGGATCGCCATGAAAGTCTGTAGACATTCATAACCCCCACAGGATGTATGGCTTCACTCTGGTGCTCTCACTGCCAGGCATCATTAGTCTCAGTGTGAGCAACTACTACATGTCAATAATGTACATCCACAGCCCACTCAAAGGTTTGTTTTTACTATACATATGGACTGAATTGAGTATACTTTATTCTAGCATGACACCCTGCACCCTTTTATCAAATGTAATGTGTACTGTCTGGAGGTGGCTGTAGCTCAGGAGGGAGAGCGGGTCGCGTAGTAATCAGAAGGTCGCTGATTCCAGTCCCCAGGTCCCCCAGCTGCATGTCCAAGTGTCCTTGAGCAAGACAGTGAACCCAAAACTGCTCCTGATTTGCTTGGCCATCAGTGTGTGTGTGTGTGTGTGTGTGTGTGAGACAAGTGTTGTAAAGCGAAAAAGAGCTGCAGAAATGCAAGTCCATTTACCACTATGATATTCCAGGTATAATGCCTTTATAACCCACTTTATAAAAAACTGGTTTAGCCTGGTACATTTGGCTTTGAAAATAACAACAGTTGGCCTCTAAACATGAGTTCATAAAGATGTTATGTAATATAAAGTGTTCCTGGCTACATAATGACCTCTCTCATGAGGTCACCCAAGTGACCCTACCCGCACTTCAACAATGAGCATCACTGTGGACATTAACACCAAAAGACACATGCAACAGAACACATAGAGGCAAATATCTCCTGATTTACGTAAATGAACAGTCTCGTAGATGAGACACAGACACTCCATACGAGCAGCTTCACTTTCATAACCCGGCTGCAGTACCCAGAGCCGCCAGCAGGAGGCCTGCTGTGATTATGCAAGTTCAAAATAGTGGAGTTGTGTAACTGCGTCTTAATATGAAGTTCTTCTTACTGGCAGCGGAAACCTGGACCGTTAAAGACAAGTTAATTACGGCTCCTTTGCCTGTTACTAAATGCAGCCGAAGTACGGGATAAGTCCATTATAACATTAACATTAAACGGTAACCTACAGTAATGTTGGGCTGCATCAAGACAACTGATCTTAGCCGCGGGCGAGTTACGGAAACACCGCCATTGGTGTGTAAAATAAAAGCCCACCAACAGTAACCTATCGTCAAATATCAGGATAAAGCGTGAGTCAAATGGCAAAAATTAACAAGCTTCGGTACACAGAAAGAGCTGTTGTTCCTGCAATAGTCAACAATACACTTTAGTTTGTGTTAAAGTTACTGCGAGGATTACATTGTGACAGTACTGAGAGGAAGTTATACTTCCGTATCCCTGCTAGCTTAATACCCGTTCGCGAAATGATGATGCCAATGTCACGGCGTGGTGTTCAGTTTACAGCACGATGACCCAAACGAAGCCGCTCCGTCACCCGAGACTGCCATTAAACTGCAGCACAGATACAGAGCGGCACGTTGTACTGTTTAACACTGAAGTCTGAGCGAAACCACGAAACTTAAAGCTTTCCGTGTGCGGCTTTCATCAGGCCAACTTAGCTGCACAGTCACACTCACATTGGATAAGGCGACCGGCGCTGCCCAGGACTGCCATCATGGTAACTTTGTCTGCCTACTGCCGATAGAAGTGTCTGTCTGCCCTCAGGTGAGCGTCGGATACTCGTGTTCCCGGCGGCTGTCTCCACGAGTGTTTCCCCTCACTGAATCACTCTCTGCCCAGTCCGATGTGTCCGCCAGATTCCTTCAGCTGCCACCGGCTTGCAGTTCAAACACTGTCAAGTTTCTCAAGGACGACGTCAACACTTCCGGTGCACAAGTTCAAAATAAAATCATTGACGATGACCATAGGCTGATGCAACATTTGTAATGCCACGGATTCATGACTTTTTATGCGTTGTAACATGACATGTTTTCGGTGTGACTTCGAGTTACTTATTTAACTGGTAAAAATGTAAAACAACCTAACAAGACAATACATTGAAATCAAGATTACAAATGTACAGAAATGAAATATGGCAGCCGTTTTCGTTTCAATTGTGAATCTATTGTGGGCACTAGAAATATGTACTGAAACCATTCATTAGGCAAAAAATAACAAGTAGTTTTAAACTGTGATATCTCCAGGCCATGGGTTTCTAGACTGATGGTTATAGTAATGCACTTTTAGATCTGTTGAATTAGATCAAATTAATACCAAAATATAATCACAGGTACAGTTTTACTTTAATGTATTGATTTTGGGGAATGTTTTTTTTGCCATGTGTTTTATATATAATATATAAAACACACACTCACATATATATATATATATATATGTTTCACTGGCTATGTATAATCGTATGCGTTTATTGTGGAGAAACCCGAAACACATTTCCGGCCTTAAGTGTGGCTCCTTGATGAAGAGCTGTTATCTCAGTATGACGTTCATTCTACGTTTGTCGAAATTACAGGGTAGCCACACCCCGTGGCTCGTGCCGGTCAGCCCACACCACCATAGAGAAAGAGAGAGAGCGAGAGAGAGAGCGAGAGAGAGTGAGAGAGAGAGNGTGTGTGTGTGTGTGTGTGTGTGTGTGTGTGTGTGTGTGTGTGTGTGTGTGTGTGTGTGTTCAGATATTGTTTATCAGTCGTAGCAGTCACTGTATAATCCTGTTGTGTGGTTCAGGAAGAAAGAAGAGATGCCAGGACGGATATGTGGAGGGAGGGGCCCAGATACAGTGTTCTGATTACAATGCTTGTAAAATTATGAGAATGAAATGTTTGACATCTTTGTGCTTTTGCTCTGAAACTGAATACGGAACACTTAAAATAATAAATTTAGTCCTGTTTCACATTTCTTTCCTCGTGGGCTACATTATATGGCCAAAAGTGTATGGGCACCTCTGCTGTCAGGGACAGTCTGTAGGCTATATCCACATACTTTTGGCCATGCAGTGTGTACTACCTTCTACCCTCAAATCTGCCATAAAGTAATTCTTTCAAGTAGCTGCATACATTAAAGGAGGATGGGCAATCAGATTAGATTAGATAAGGATTCAAATGCAAAGGAACATGGTTTCAGATTAACTTTAAGTGACACTCTGCGCAACTTTGAATTCAAGCTGCGTTATGAGAATGACATTTTAGAACATGAAGTCACACAGACTTAAAAGACTGTCTGCCCAATAAAGATAAACTAGGACTATATAAGATATTAACAAGCGGAAAAATGTAAAGGTATCATTTGTAAGAAAGCTCAAAACTATGCATTTAACCATTCACTGCCTCACAGTGCATATCTTTGGCCTTAATGACTAATTGCTGTTAACAAGCAGCTCAGTTACCCATGGAGCTAAGTAGCCATATTAGCTGAAGGGAATTGGCATGACACCAGGCTAGGATGGAGGCGATTTACAGGACTGTGACTACAGGGACAAGAGGACAAAACTGGCAGGGATGGGGGGAGGTGTGCATCAGCCTGCAGGAAAAAGAGTTGGGCATCAACAGCAAGCTAAACCAGTATGTAGAGCTGGAATATGTTCACCCCACTAGGTTAATTTAGAATTTTGACCAAGCTAAGAAAGACAGTGAAAGATAGTTTTGGTGAGCTTTTTTTTCCTTTCCTGAATGTCGAGTTTAAATGAAGTGCATTTCACGATGAGGTAAAACTTGTCATAGTTCGGTAAAAGACAAAAATGTGTAGTCAAACGGCCTACGGTTGCATTTTTCTGTTTATTGAGTTTATAGGTGTAAAAATATGTCCTTTCTCTGCATTTTGTGAGTGTATTTTGTTTACTGATTAGATAAGCAGTGAACTGTTACTTCTCCTAACTAAACCTACAGGGCCGTCAGACTATCAGCTCCTGTGGTACAAAGTGGTAACCATGTTGGTTCATTTTCTAATGTTTAAGCTAAAATTGTGGTGACATCATATAAATTGCCCCTTAAGATAAAAGCAGCGAATTCATTTGTCTTCCTTGAAAACTTTTCTTTGAAAGGGTTTTTTTCTTAAACAAAGGAAGATGTTTTCAGACCGCTCAACTGACCTTTGAATCGGACCAGTTTTTCTAGATCCAAGGTGTGACACTGTTTCCTTCTTCCTTTAAAGAACACTTTGCCAGAATGAGGCACAAAGCCAACAAGGAATAACTCACATGACTGTGGCCAAACAAGGAAGTTTCCGCATAGCCTAGCATGTTTCTCTCTGTCTGTCTGTCTGTCTTCACCGCAGAGACAATGTTGCATCAGTGCCAACATGGTTTCTTTTACTTTGTACTTGTAGAGAAGTTAACACTTCACTTTCATGTCACACTATCACAGTCAGTTTGGGTCGTATACTTGCTGTTCCGCTCAGGGACAACCGATTCAAATCAGCTGCTAGCTGATGTCATCCCTGTGAAAATAAGGAGATTTTTCCAATGTGTGTGTGGGATTCTAATAATGAGGGTAAACACTCCGCCGCAAGCTAACATCTAGACACATAAGGATGTCTTATGAGTTATGATGTGACACTACTCTTTTGTTATATAATGTCATTTTTATAAAGCACACTTACTAGACAACACAATTTAATGTATATTTTTGTGTACTTGAGGTCTGCAGGTTTGTATATGCCTGGATTAGTACATGTACCAGTTAGAGTATAAAAATAAATCATTTGAATAAGTTTTGACAGTAATTCTAAGAGTTCACTTTAAATTTCACTTAATTCAAAGGTGCTTCATGTTTTTAGCAGATTGTAACGTGACGTGAAAAATGAGACCTTCCCCGTCTGTCTCGGTTGCCTACATGAGCCTGTGGGCTGTTTGTTTAAGCTTTTTAATGTGGCTTGACTGTGGATTTCCTCGGGAAGGTCTCAGGTCAGCTTTTCTGCGATTATGAACGGCAGGGTCCACTAACATAAACAACCAGCAGAATCCAGCAGAACACAGAGGTTCACAGGGCCCATTTAATATACATTTCACTATACCAATTATATTGACTATTCTAAAATGTACTTTTAGAAGTTTTTATTTTCCAGAAGTGAAGACAGTGACACTTGGCTTAAGCTAAACTATCTTTTTAAAGTCATATATTTTTTGTTGCTTTAGTGTTTATTACTGTGTTATTACTGTATTTGCTATGGTGGTATATTTCTACCAGGTATAACTACAACTACATATATTATCTCCATCTTATTTCATTCTGTTGCTTTAAATTAAAATGGTAATGTTATATGCCTTTTGTAAAGCACCCAAAATACTTATGTAAAATGTAATCCCCAGCAGGTGAGCAACGTGTTTTGTCATTAGCCATCACTCAAAAGCAGGAAAAGTAAGGATGATGAAAAAAAACCCCTCATACAACCACATGTTTGAATCCAATTTAATTCAAGTGCAGTTACTGAGTATTAATGTCATATTTCACAAGAGGCAGAGCAGACAACCATGATGAGAGCTGGAGGCATGTCTAAACCACCAATCACAATCGTTTGACGAACTGGCTGCCGCCCACATCTCACTTTCTGCTTTCCACTTCCAGACCCAGCTTTGTTCTTTCAGGTTAGTAGTTAAATGTTCTCAAACATATGAGAAGTACACGGAAGCGGTGATGCCAGTGTGATTACAGTTTTAACCAATCGGTGATAGTTTAACTATCACCATACCACCAAGAGAAGATGAGGACTGTGTTCTTCCAGTATGGTGTGTGTGTGCGTTTGCGTGTCTGCGTGGCAGCGCTGCATTTTTCATGATTGGGATCATTACATCAAAACTAAACTAAATGACATCACAAGCGTAGGATCTGCGTCCACATACTGATGTTTGTACAGAAGCACGGCATTCATGAGAGAAGAAAACAAAACAGACCTCATCACATTATTATGAGAACAGATCTACTACTTTTGAGAAAGATGCCATAACAATATGAAAAAGTCCATGTATTTGTATTCGATGAATGCATTTCCTTCATGTTCTGACATCCTGAGCAGGAAGGACACACCGATTCCTCCATATCTGTTCCAAATGACTTGTGTTTTTATTCCTGTGACTCAAACATACAGAGTGTCTGGTGGTTGTAGTTTTTGGCCCCAAAAGACATTCTATACAGGCTCACAGCATAAAGACTCACACTCATTTGATAGAATTCTGAGAGAAAAATGGGAATGCACATTAGGTATTCAATGTTTTTTGACAATCTATTTGGTTCCTGAACCTCATTAACCTAAATCTGAGAGTGGATGTGACTTTGTTATATATTTCAATTAAGCTGTGACGCAGAAAACCTAGCCATCAGTTCTATCAAATTCTATTGAAGGTTATCTACTATTCTAAGGTTTTTGAAAGGTCCTTACATTTTTGGAAGTGCCCAATTACTTAAATAAAGCTGCTTATGTATCAGGACAACTCGTATGGCTGGTGGACAGTGTACTAACATTTTTTAACTTACAGTTTATGTCTTTTTCTAATTTTTCCATAGGAATATTATTATTTAAAATGATCAGCACCTCAACTACATTCCTTTGTATTTTACTAAGCTCTTATTTAGCAGCATTCAGGACTACTTTGAGAAGGTTTTACATTTTTTTTTTCCAGAACTTGCAGACAATTACAGGATAGTGTTTATAACTGGTTAAATAATCAGGCAACATGACCGGATGCAGGAACAATCAGGTTCAGTTTTCCAATCAGAACAAAGCAAGAAAAGGCAGTGAGGCGGATATAAGGGAGCTTGTACAGTACACTACACTGATTTTAACTCTTCAGAATTGAGGGGGTTACAGAAAATGAATCAGCTGAAGGGACAGAGCACAGAATTATTTTTTCCATTTAATATTGTCGGGACACAAATTGAGCCCTGCCCCATGCCAGGTCAGTGTGTCAGACTGTTCAGGGTCGGCAGCGCTGGATGAATCGTGGGTACAGGCAGACGTCTCGAATGTGATGACGGTTCAGCAGCCAGGTGAGGAAACGCTCCAGACCCAGACCATAACCACCATGAGGACATGTGCCAAATTTCCTCTGAAACACACACACACACACACACACACACGCACGCTCACATCAGGCTTTATGTTTTTTAATCTCAATAACTCACCGACTGCAAGTCTATTCAAAATGTTTCGCCTTACTTTTTTATTCAAATTTATCATTTTTATTGTTATTCCTTTCTAGACCAAAGAGCAAATGAAGCCAAACAGAAAATAAGTTTTGTGTTACCTGGTCAGTGTACCAGTAGTAGGGGGTCGGGTCGATTCCCTCTCTCTTGTACCCTTCCAGCAGCTCTTCAGAGTCCCAGATACGCATGGAGCCTCCGACGATCTCACCAACGTTTGGCATCAACACGTCGACCTGCAGCACAGAAACAATCACGAGACATTCAGACGGCTCATCACACAGAAAAGAACATGACGGCTTCCTGCACAGGTTTAATTTTGTCTGTGAGTCGAGGATCGCTTGAAGCCCCTAGTTTATGAGTCTAATCATCAGTTCTAAGGGCTACTGTCCCATTCAGGTTTAAGCTATGTACACGAATACCATTGGGAACGTGTTAAGTGTAACAGGTGTTGCTGCACGACTAATACTTCCATCTCTGGTTGTATTAAGAGTTGTATATCAGTGAGCAGGCTGGCTAAACATTCTATTCTGGATATTTTACAGACTAAGCATAATCTTAGGTTTAGGTCTATGAGGGACACATCAAGTGTTATCTAAGATATTTCTTATGGTCTTAAAATCCCACAAAAAATATATACCAAACACCCTTTGGTGCCCAAAGTTGAACTAGATTCAAGTGTGAGCTCGCTCTGACGTTCGTACCGACTCAGTGAGGCGTTTGTCATCAACACAGCGCTGCATGTAGAAAGACTTGATCTCAGCAGGGAAACGACAGAGCAGAATGGTCTCGTTGATGGAGTCTGTCATCAGCCTTTCTGGAGCCTCGGGGATGTCCTGAGAGTGAGACACACAACAGACAGCTCAAAACAGAGAAGTTTCACCCAGAAATTAAGGCGTGAAAGCAAATTTATAAGATTAAGTTTAATGTAGGAACCTGTTCACGTTAATGGCACTCAAACCTGAAACAAATCTTTTTTACTTAGCTGATAATTACAAAATCTATGTAACAAAAAAAATGTTGATGAATTTGATGATTCAACATCTTGCGCTCTGTAACACAGATCAATGCATGATGTCACTGTTGGTCAAATGTTTCTCACATTTCTCAGAATAATCTCCAGCTGATAGTCAGGACAGCCATGCCCCCTACAGGTGAGTGTGAAAAACTGCAGGGGAGCTGAGCCCTTTCTTACTAACAAGACCTTACATCCAGCAACTCCACAGATGCTTAACAAAGTAAACAACTGCACTTCAGACTGAGAACAGCACAGACTATCAGCTCTTTAACTACTTTCATCAGAGTTAATTCACTTTAATCACAATCAATATCCACATAAAAAAAATGGGTAAGTATTTATGTCAAAATGTCTGTTAGACACTCCTGGCTCCTGACAAAGCTCTGCGTTGTGATTATTGTCTGTAGACAATAACTCATTTGGAGAATGTGTACTTTGGATATTTAAACAGGGATGTGCTGTCATGCTCAAAAATCACCTCTCCAAACTCGTAGTAGGTGCCATCGTCCTTCTTGACGTCGTGCTCTTTGAGCCACACAAGGGCGTCAGTGTAGTTCATCCTCTTGAACGGTCTCTTGGGGGGTTTGAAGTTCTGGGAGAAAAAACACCAGCAAAGGAATGATTAGCTGTTAATCAGGATTCAAACTGTGTGAATATTTTAGTCTGAGCACACACACATATATATCCCAAGAAACGTGACTTACAGGGTTGATGTCGTAGAGCAGCTCAGCAGCAGGGGATTTGAGCACTCGGTCCACCACGTCACACACAAGATCCTCCAGTCTGTTCAGCAGATCCTCAAAGGACATGAAGGGACACTCGGCCTCAACGTGAGTGTACCTGAATTCAGAAAAAGAGTAAATAACCAAAATACAGGAGGCTTACAAGCCCAGTTTCAGAAGACAGAAAATGGTCTTATCACGGTAAAGGAATGAATGCAATGTAATTCATATTTTACATAGATTTACTGTACTCTGCAGTCCTTTATCTTACTAAATTAACAATCAATATCATAAACAGTTGAATCAGTGTTCATCATTCTACCTCCAAGTCTGTCAGTTCCTACACAGGACAACTTATGTAGGTGTTGTACATCATACTCACTCAGCCAGGTGTCTGCGGGTGCGGGACTGCTCGGCTCGGTATGACTGGGCAATACAGAAGGAGTCACCTAGGGCAGGAATGCAGGTCTCCAGGTAGAGCTGGGAGGACTGTGTCAAGTACGCCTGTTCGCCAAAGTAGTTGAAGCTAAACAGTGTGGAGCCGCCCTCCACCTGAGTCTGCACCATGGTGGGAGGAAAGATCTGCAGACAGAAAACAAACAAACAAATGAACAAAGAGCAGTTAGAGGGACTCAAAATTATTTGCCCATTAAGTTTGGGTTATAGTGTAGGTAAAATGACTGGATTTCTGATGGTGATAATCTGTCACTGAGTCTTTTGCAAACTCATTTGGATTTCCACAGATCAACATACAAAACAATCATGTAGCAGGATTCTCATCAACTCTTTGGTGTGCAAAGAACATAAATCTTAATCCATCATTTTGACCAACTTCCTGTCCATTTTGCAGTTAGCAATCCCCTCCCTTTTCTCTATGTCACCACATGAACCATGAGGCGATAATCGGCAGACCTAGCACCAAAAAGGAGGATTCTGCTCTGACCATTCACAACCTGACAGAACCTCCTTCTTTATGGAGTTCTCTGTCCTGACTGGTTAAGTAGGCAGGGATACCAGAACATTTCCCTTCTCCTTTACTAAATGAGCCGGGTTAGAAGACACGTGGTTTACTGAGCAAACACTCTATAACAGTGATTACTTTTGGAATATAGAGCTATTTATCTACCCATTTTATTAAAAATAAATCACTAAACAACAGCTTTTATGAATATAACTTTAAGATAAGTAACACTTATCTACACTTACATAGTCAATAAGGGGTTTGAATGGATTTGGATTTGATAAGAAGATTTGGCAAAGTATTCATATTTGATAAAATGCAACTAAAGCTAAATCCTGCTGTTTAGTCATTCAAAGGATATTAGATAAGACCATCAGCAAAAGACTACAAACCCCAGGCTACACGCAGACATTTGCAGATAATTTATGTACCCAGCTCAAACTGAGAAGCTGAACAAGAGAAAAAAAGTCACTGAGCTTGCTGCCTAAAAGGGCTCACTGTGGTTAACCCTGCACCGCTGCAGTAACAAGATTTCAGGACACATTTAGAAGTCAGTAACAGGCATAGGGGTTCTTCAGCTTTTGTTTGTTCACTGAAATGAAGGTCAACACTTCAGCTTTTAGTGACCTTGCACCTTTTTTTAAATTCCAATTTAAGCCCTGGCTGCAGCCGATATAATGTGTGTATCTGTGGAACATTTGTCATGTCAAATAAATGTTTTACAGATTGCCCTTTCTGGTAAATAAAGAACAGTTAGGAGAACAAAAAAGTGTTGTGAAAAAGAAGGAAAGGAATAAGCCTTTGATCTTAACAACTCCAGTTATCTTATCAAGCTGGAACTGAACCAACAGGACCCCTGGAATCAGAACGCGCAAACGTTTTTCTTCCTTTAAAAGTCAAAAAACACACATTTAAAATTAACATGAAAAAGACATTAGGGTTGCATGCTTCACCTCACAGTATCCACGGCTGAAGAAGTGGTCCCTGAAACACTGAGTGACGGCGGATCGGACCCTGAGGATCTTGGAGACGTTCTCTCCTCGGATCAGCATGTGTCGGTTGTTCAGCTGGACGTCCACATCTGACTCTTCGTTCAGCAGGTTGTCGGCTCCGCCCGCCGGAGCCAAGCCAATCAGCTCCCAGAAATCACAGTGCAGCTCATGGCCTCCAGGCGCCTGGGAGAGGAAGACGACAGCTCACTGAAGACCTTCCTCACATTTTTATAATGCATCTCCTAAGTTGTGGTTCAATTTAGGGCTGCAACAAATTATTTTTTTCAATATCAACTAATCTTTTTGATTTAACAGTAAATTGTCTAATTACTTATTTACTCACTTAATTTTTTTCTGACTAAATTACAATAAAGTAAAAAATGCCAAAATTGTGATGTCTTGCTTTGTTGTAGAAATACATTTTCTAGTGGTGTGACAGAATGTAATAATTCCAGCCCATACTGTTAAGCATGCATGTGAGCTGCAGATTAATTGCAAAAAATGTAACCATTATAGACTAAAATACAGTTCTACTTGAGCTGTTACTTTTAAGTCATAATTCCCTGAATCTGGATGCTGAGATGCAATGTACATTTATCAAAGTATTAAAGTTGAGCCTGTACGCTACAAGAGCTGCCAGTTTTTTTGTGGTGAGAACATATTCTTAACTGCATTATAAATGTGCTGTGTTTTATTGACTGTCACTCAAGTCCATTTCCAATACATACACTGGAATTAAAGTAGTGTTAAGTATCAGTAGCATAACCTGTCGGTGAACACTGCTGCTGTGCTGTTAGCCAAAACACGGAGAGACCAACCATGCTTAGTTTACATGCCACCAGTGAGCTTACCTGTTGCGAGTGTGACTCAGTTCATCGATCACCACTGAAGTCTTTAATTTTTAGAGTGTGTGGTTCAGTTCGGAGTAAATATAGGCCCAAAAAAAATGTTGTAATATACACAAAGTTTAGACTTGGAGAATTGTTATACATTTTAACTCCACAAATCCCCTTTGATGTTCTTTTGCAAATGGAATGGAACGCAAAGTTAGATTTGCTTCATTTTGTTTTTTTGCAGATTTGAAAAAAATATATAACCGGGATACAATCTGAACTGTCAGTTTTGTGATCTGTTGCTTCTGTACAATTCATATTAATATACAACAGAGAGATGCACCACTGAAGCAGTTTCTTATTTTTGTGGTATGGAAGTGGAGAAACCTAATATAATTATTGCATGAAACTGCCACTTCTGTCACCATTTATTTTGAGAAATCACTTTCTACAGCTGAACATTAGACTGTAACATTCAGGCAGATTTTCTCTGTTAGTAAAAACTAGTAACAGGTAGAAGTTAAACAAGTATCATAACTTGTTAATGTGCATTTACAAACATCAGGTTACTGAGCTGCTCCATTTATTTTAGATCTCACAGTGAACAGGTTACTAGAGTTCATGTGAACGCGTTGTGTGAACATGTACTGCAGGTTTTACTGGCGTGCAGCAGGTGTGTTTACCTGTTTTCCCTCAGGAACTGGAGTGACTGTTCCATACAGAGCCACTGTACTCTCTGTGGACAATACCAAAGCATTGTAGCATTGGCACTGAAGATGAGACAAGAAAACAAGTCAGTGTTAGTTAGCATCGTAAAGAAGAATACAGCATGATAGTCAACATGTAGCCTTATATCATAACCATGATAAACATTTTAGCTTATATAATTCAACTCAAGCTTCTAAAATGATTTAAGTATGCAAGGCTGTCAGATGAAAAGTGTGGTAGTGATGTGGTGGAAGTTCTTGGGTTCAACTTTATTCTGTTCCACATTTCTCATTTAAAATGTATTCCCTTAGAGTAGCTTTGTTATTGTTGCTTTGTCCACAAACTGGAAATTAAAAACATGTTTTGCCCAGCCAAACGTGCAAACCTGTGTAAACTGTCAAATGCAAAGTTATAACGCTGTACCAGTTTATCAGACAGGACACTCTGGAGGAAACCAGTTCCATCTCTCAGCACAATGAACATCAGGTTCTTCCCTGTAGGTGTCAAGAAAATACAGAGGAGAAAAATGAATGTCAATCAAGTTCAAATAAAGAGATTTGTATTGATTTGAATTGTTGCCTTTTCTGCCCTGTAGCCAGAAACAGAGAAAAAACTGTTTCAAAGTGTGCTTTTGCTTTAACCCTAGCCGACTACAAGAGAAACATGTGGATGTATTTTTATTTCCATGTATGAGGCTCCTCACCCTGTCTCCTGAGGCGATGAACCCATCCAAATACTTTGACTCTCTGACCTCTCTTGGCCTCCAGCTGATGGATTTTCACCTGCAAAACACAGTCGACACTCATCTTTAGGTCATTAGCACAATAACGGGTAGAGCCATTTTTAAGGTTGGGTTCTTCTTATTTGGGACTGCAAAAATATGCTTGTTGCACAGATCATAAATAACTGTCAAGTACTGATACTTGGCATCAAGTCTCTGGCCAGATGTGTTGTCTGTTCAGACAGTTCTTGATTTAGAAAAAAAATGGCCAATTTCAGACAAATTGAGTGTTGTGTTGTTTGTGTTTTGTACCGATTTAAAAAAACAAGATGTATCATGTTCACTGCTGAGCATTAAGGGAGCTAACAGAATGATTTTATTACCTCCAGAACTGGACTAGCCCTTATGATGAATTACTCCAGTCATAAATTGTTTGGAATAGATTTTAACACAGATTTGTCACTAATGTAGCATAGTAGTAATCTTGTACAGTTATTACATCTTCATGAGTTATAAGAATCTATAAACAATGTTTTGTGTGCACTCTATAACTATTTATACATCAGTTACAAATACTTTGTATGAATGTGGAATACTCTAAACACTTAAATGTAAACCACATGTTATCGATTAATATAAACCTTCTATTGACATAATGTATCGTAATATATTATATGAAAAGTTATAGTGTTTATCTGCACCAATATCCAGTGAGTTTAAAAGGAATCATTTGCAGTAGAAACAACATAAACTGTAAAACACTGACCGTTTCAGGCTCAGGCAGGCTGGGATCCTGCTCAATGATGATCTTCTTGGCTTCTTCTAGGTTCTTCTCTCTCCTCTCAGTGTCCTCTGTCTGTACAGCAAATATGGAGAAAAAATGTTTAATGCCTGCTGGTCATATAGATGTATGGATAAAAACTCAACTCGAATAACACACGGTGAAACTGTATAAAGAGGGGACAAAACAGGACAAAACATTAAGTTGTGCAGAAACCAAACTATCAGTGTTGTGTTGTACTAACAGGAGCTGAAGTGAAGAGAATGGTAAAACACACACCTCCTTCTTGTCTTTGGCATCAGTCTTCATCTGCTCACGGTTGAAGGCCTTCTTTGTGTTCTTCATCTGTGTCTTAGAGATCACTGCCCACCGCTGAGAAATTAAAGATGAGAAACATAAATATGAAAATAATAAGAAAAATCAAATTAATTAACATCAAATAATAGGAACATAACAGGGTCAGTTTCAAATTGGCCATCCAGAAAAAGTGGATTACGCGTTTTGAGTTTTAATCCAGGTGATCTCTTGTTTGTCAACTGTATCATAACTAGGGGTGTAACAATTCTCCAAATCCACTTTTTTGCATGCATGTAGCAGAGAGATGTGAAAGATAATTCAAGTGACAAATTCAGGAATAAGAAATAGACTTTATTATACAAACCTCGCCCTCCACCTGTGAGTCTACATAGATCGTCGGGAATGGCTCCTTGCCGGCAAAAACCAGAGCCTGTGAGGATTTGTTCATAAACACAATGAGATGCTGACACACACAAACAGACTGCTCTACAGCTACTCCAGCATACAATATGGAACTTTTTTGTTTCTGCTTTTCCATGTGATGTTGTTCCTGTAATGTCTCCCGACATGCTTCACTTAAATACATTTAAAAAACAGTGGATCAATAGTTTCCCTTCATACATTTCTATCAAGAATAAATCTGGTAGCATGAAGCATTTTAAAGAGCACATGCCTGTATACAATTGAACTAAACAACAGAAATACTTAAAGCCACATGATCGTTTACCTGGAGGGGAGTTTTGAATGGTTTTTGCTCTGTGCCGTCCCCATCCTGGTCGCTGCCACATTTGTCCGACACATACAGCTCACCTGTGAAACAGAGGCAGAGTGAGAAACAGCAGCACTCCCTCTCAGTCAGGGAGAGTTCCAGTAGGAACCCAGGGCTTTGATCATTTGCTACAAACTGCAGCTTCAAGCTCTTTTAGAAAAGGGTGACATATTAACAATATTCAATAGGAGACCTTGACCTTGAGTTTAAGCTAGTCACTATTGAGAGACTAACATATGAATGGTTTTGACTTTTTATGTCATGTGTTGACAATAATCAAAATAAAGGATCTCAGTACCCTTACCCTTCAAACTATGACATTTGTACACATTTTGAAGGTTGACACTTCTAGCTGTTCACCATTGGTTTTGCCCAAATGACCAAACATTTTAATTTACCAAATTAAAATCGGATGCAGCTCATAAGAATGAATTCCATATAGAGGGGGTGATCTGTTGATTTTAGATTGAGATTGAAGTTGAAGGCATCTACATTCTGCACACCTTTTCAGGACTCCTTGACGATGAGTCATATTTTGAACAAATGCCTCCTGAAGCAAGACTGAAACACACACTTTTAAATGCCTACTCATCTGCAGCTTTCCCAGACTGGACAGAGACAGATAATATGGATGGAGTGCTATTTGCATACAGAATAGGATTCTGCACGGAATGGGTTAAAACCTCCATTTTTGGTTTTCAGATGGAGCCAAATATTTCAAATGTACCTATACAATCAAGGCAATCGTGATCAAAAACATACATATGTTTAGTCAAAAGCACTCTTGCAAGGATAAGTCGATTAATCCAATCGTTGATCAAATGAAAAATTAAAAAATGTTGACCTTGCATTAATTGTTTCAGTGAGTGACTTCCTGTCTGCTGAGTGCTAAATTCAGCTGAATTGCTGCGTCATGCTCGCCGGCATCAGGAGAAGGTAATGGCTGCAGCCGGAGCAAAGGCGGCGGCTGGACGGTCCAGCTGCAGCCGGTGGGAAGGCGGGGCTGGATGGTCCAGCCGCGCCTTGAAGATCCAGCCCCGACCTTCTCGCAGGGTGCAGCCATTAGTAGTTGGGGGAATCTGCCGAAATAGAAGTCCTGCGTATCTGCTCCAGACTGCCGGAGCCCTAGGGAGCAGATACGCAGCGCACCGGATCTGGTGGAAGTTATTATCTTAATTGAAAAACCAGCTCAGCTCCGCCACGCAGCGGTCTGGTGGAATCACGGAATTCGTTTCGCTTTCGCTAAAAATGAAACCTTCTCCTTCAGCGCTCGGAACAACCTATGGACCCTGCCTCTCCACATATTACGCACTTACAGTGCCATTCCCTGCCCATCAAACACACATTAACCCGCCACCTGTAACTCCACATTCTTTGATTCGCGTTGGTTCCCTTCCACTACCAGTGTAAAAACCATACAAACAAATGTACAAATTTGAACTAAATTTAAGACCGACACGAAGTACGAAAAAAGCAAGGAAAATGCGGTCCCATAATTACTTTAAAAAATAACCACATTTATTACATTTTTATCTAGGAATTTAATTTTAATTAACTATAATAACCCTGGTGTTCGCGTGCGCACACACACACGCGCGGTGTTCAAAACCGAAAGTAACGGTACCCCAGCTTTCAACGTCGCTTTACTGCAAGGCAAAATTCGGGGAAAGCAGAACTGGATGAAACTGGACCGGGAACTAGTGACAAAGGTGCAT
>CAEMYA010000029.1:1909436-1923270 GCA_903131615.1 Diplodus sargus
ATATAACTTTTTTCAATACAAATGTTTCAATGCCAATGTTTTCTATTTCAGTACTGGTTTTGTTTTCAAAGCCAATTTTTTTTTTTGAATGCCAAATTTTAATGTCACTGTTCTGGCCCCATAGTATGTGCATACATAGACACACAATACATGTGTATATCTTTTAAATGTTACATCTATGTACATAGAATGATGCCTTTTCACAGTAATCTACAGCCAAGGAAATGTAAGCACTGTTCAGGTTACCTTGAAGAAAAAGGCTAATACTGTAAATGTAACGTGCTCTTACTCAAATCATCTTCATTCCGTCAATCTCATTACTGACACTGCTTCTATTGTGTTTTTTATCTTTACAGATTCATGCTACAGTCTGTATGCAATGCTGGAACTGTCACCAGCGCCGCATGATGCTGCTGGTACCGCTACTCTTCCTCCACCTATCATTCCCACAGAAAGCAGACACGACGCACATGCCTTTGAAAAAGGATCGTGTTTTATTTACAGCGGTTTTCATTAGAATTACAATACAAACAATTTATAGACCAACTCTCCACAGATGGAGAATTCATTCAGAGCTCGAGGAGGTCAGCTGGAGGCTGTGTGTGTCTGTATGTGTGTATGCAACAGAGTGTGTGGCAGCTTTGGCAGAGGGGAAAGTCCTTGGATGTATGTGCAGCCTCCTCTTCCTCTTCTTCCCATCCTCCCCTTGCTTCTACTGCTCAGTGGCTCTCTCCTTTCTTTCCCACAACCTACGTGGCAACAAAATGAAATCATCATCTATGAGTTCGACACAATAATAAACCTGAACATAAAGAAACCAGGTTATTGTGACTGGTCCATACCCTTTTGAAGTCGTTCATGTTGGTGGCCTGTACTGGAGTGCCTATAAACGTCAGGTAGTTGATTTTTGTTGTCTCCTCATCTCCTTGGTTCGACTTGACAAACAACTGATGAGGAAAAAACAAAAGAGAAATATCATCAATGAACAAACCAAGTCAGTTCAACTCATAATTGCTCTCCTGGCACTATGTTAGCACAGTAATCATGAGGGTGGATGATCAGGGCACATTTTATCTTTTAGGATTCCTCATATGCTTAGTTAACCTGGGGCTAAAAACATTATACCTCAGAGTTCAAGTATTAGCAACAAAAAATTCCAGGTTTAGGTTTAACCAGGTATAGAGCTACTGTAGTTTTAACTACTTCATATACTGGTGGGGACTAAAGTTGGGTCACTTTCTGGTTAGCTAGCTCAATCTGGTGTATGAGCTTCAACTGGATTCATTTCACTTGAACAATGACTGTATGAATGCCAAAAGGAAAAGCACCATAATGCAATGCATCTATAATTGTACACATTTCACCATTATTTAACTTATTATCTTACCCGTTATTTAATATATAACTGCAGCTCCTGCAATTGTGATATTGCGATTTCATAAGTCCTTCGATTACTTGTTCAGCCCTAATCCAAATATACTGAACTGGCATTTGTCCAGTGTAGGTGTGTGGGGCTAACAGCATGTCACAAGTACAGACTGGGATAGCCATTTAGCTCAGAGCCGCATGTCTTAAAACAATCCTCTGATAAGCTCATTCTCCTATCTATCTATCTATCTATCTATCTATCTATCTATCTATCTATCTATCTATCTATCTATCTATCTATCTATCATCTCTTCCCACAGGTTTCTGCACACATCGCCTGGCAGCTCTGTGAGCAGGTGAATATCTTATTTGAACATCGTGAAATGATGATGACCACAGCGTGCCTCTTGCTGCTGCTGATGTGAGCATATAATGACATTTTGTCTGAAGCCTAACAATCGCTATGTTTCAGCAGTGATGCCGTTTATGTGGTTCTCACCGTAACACTTTGTACGTTCTGAAACTTGACGTAGCGCAGAGGAATCAAACCGTCGTCTTTGTAGTCCTCCTCCGACAGCTCCATGGCCTGAGTGGCTTCACTCCGCTCAGCATCGTCAAAACCCATCGACCGAGGGAGATTGATGAACACCTTCACCGCCTTAGGGGCTTGGGCTGACAGAGACAGAAGAAAAAATAAATCAGGAGGAAGGAGGAGGCAAAGAGCAGGAAAGGAAGCCAGGAAGGAGGGAAGGAAGCAAAGGACATGTTTTTAGCTATAAGGAAATTCCTAAACATAGACTCAGATAAATCACCAAACAGTGGAGCAGCATAAAAAAATAAAAAAACTTACCAAATTCTGAGGACAGTATCTTCATAGAGAAGAGCTTCACAGGCTGGTTGAATGCGATAGTTATCAGCAACTAGACAAGATGGAGGACACCAACATATTAGACAGATTACCATCAAATTAAACTCATCTGGTACCCAGGGAGTTCTGTTAGAAATGGAGGTGAAAACCTGAAATTATCAGTCAAAGGAAATGGAATTGGCTGACTCAGACAGCTAGCTACAGCTGATAAAACACAGACGGTTGTCATTTCTGTTGGCTAGATCAACAGTTGTCAGTTACAAATGAGAAGAACTGAGTAAATCCACTGACTAAATTCTTGGAAGAAAAAACTTCAGGTGTTATTATTATAAACAGCATATGTGCTATGTAAGAACAGAAACCCTGCTAGGCATTGCAAAAGTAACTAAAGGGGCACGGAATCGTGGTTGCTCAATTGCCCAGAAAGAAATGACAACATCTCACATCAGGGTGGGGACAGGTTGTTAGAGTCCACATCTCATACCTGTTCATCACAGTCAGACTCCAGATAGGAGGAGTCCTTGATTAAGCAGTTGTCGAAGCCACAGTCGTCGCTCTCGTTGAGGCACTCACAGCCTGCTTTGTTGACAAAAGGCATGAGGTCCATCTGAAAACCAAATAAACAAACCAAAATCACCCACCTGTCGATCTCACGCTCCCTTCATCGTTCACATATACAGTACACAGGTCCTTTGGAAGCCACTCCCCGATTCACACTCTCTACAATTTGCACACACACTGTAGATCAGGGCTTCTCAAAGTCTGTATCCCGGTCCACATCCAGTTGTAAAGGACAAGTCAGTCATTAGCAATTGTTAGAGACATTGAATACAGATAGATCATTTACAATGATCCTGTCAACAGCTGAATGTGGTTTTAGTTAGATTTATTTCACTGTCATTTACGTCTTTGTCGTGACACTGTTAACTGTTGGAAAGAGAGAGTGTTGTTGCTAATGTCATGCATTAACCGAAAAATCTGCCATCATCTAAAAAAAAGCAGGTACATAAAGTGCGTCCTGTTTCTTCACAACACTGTGTCTACTGTGAAGTAAGAGACATAGTCTCCCAAATCTTGGTATGTTTCCATTGAGTTTGTAAATCTCTGAGGCTCTCTGCCACAATGACAGGTAAATATTAGTCATAAGTCATATAATACAACAAAACTACAGTGTGCTACATTTTGGTGTCAATTACAGGTGAGCTTCTCATATGTCTCTCCTCTGCTTTCATTTTGTACAGGAAAGCGATTATAGTTATTATTGTGTTTTTCTACTTGCCAGCAAACCCAACCATATCCTTGTTTTGTTACTGCCAATTGACCACTGAACTCAAAATCAGACACATGTGTTTCTTTTCTACTCACGTATCCCTTTGGAATGTCAGAGTCCTCGCTGTTTCCTGGGTCGTTCTCTGTGTGCTGTTTGATCTTCTCCTCCAGACCTGCAGCATCTGCCCCCTGATACTGATCCACCCGAACCCGGTTCCTAAAGAACAAGAACGTCGGTGTGGCTGAGATGTTGTTGGCTGCAGCCGTCGCCTGGGAGAAAAAGAGAAATAATAGTTTTGTAAAATAAACTTTGCATTACGGAAAACTTGTCTCTACCTGACTGTTGGTTTAAAACTGTGCTGGGTCTCCTCGCTTGCAGCTTCTTGTTTCTCATTTTTTCACCAGCATCTGTGGTGACCTGTGTCTATTTTACATGTCTGTCTCCACATGAAGATCAGTTTCTGTTGCTTTGACTTAGTCTGCAACAGGAGATATTTTTGGTACTCAATTTTCACAAAGACAACCTTCCAGCCACATTCACTGTTTTAGGAGGCAACCAAGCATTTCGATTTCATGTAAAATACATGCTGGCAACATCTTAGTGAAGTAAAAACTTCCTGTCTATTTTCACACTGTAACTTTATCAGACTGTAATGTAAGTTCTCGATGTTTTCTTATTATCAATAAAAGACCACAGCCAGCAATGAAGTGATCTCACAAACTAGTCTTATCTCTTGATATTCATTCTGCCTCAGTGCTGGGGAGCTCTACTGTTGTTAAAACAACCTGCCACACTGCTGCAGTGAGTGACGTGTTCCTTCATTACCGCGAACACACACATCCAAACTCCTGCAGCTGCAAATACTCTCATTAATACAATCGTGAATTTGTCCACTGCTCAAAGTAGTTTCCAACATATGCACCTATTCCTTACATGTGAGTAAGATTTAATAATAACTACATAACCCAGAAGTTTGAGGAAATCAGTGAGCCTTTTTTTATGACACACTGAGCACAGACTGAGTACAGACAGTAAAAAAAGTCAAAGTAATGAATGATAAACTCACAGTGACGTTTGGGTCTTTTCACTAGATTTGCTCACAATAAGAAACATTTTGAGTGAGACGAGCTTTATCCTCTATTTCTTAAAAACATTGTGGGGAGTTTGGTTCTCTGGTCACCTTCGCCAAAATGTAATGAGATAATTGGTACCACATTCACATATACTATATGTCTCTAATAGACAAAACAGTCCCATAAGAGAAAAAGGAATCAACCCTTCAATGACAGATTTCCCTTTTTAATGCTTCCTGTACATCTTACTTTGATTATAATGAGTGAGTGAAGTCTGTTAAGTATTGTGTTATCAGTTCGTGAGGGGTTTCAGTAATGACAAAGCCTAATATTACTTAGTATAACAACAAAAGGTGGTTTCCAACCTGAATTCAGCTCTGCTCTGACACTGCCAGATTAATGAAACAATTCTAATACAATACATGTTAAAACCGGTGCTTCACCTTGGTTTACAACCACTGTTATACCTGAACCTTATCTCCAGTCATTCAGGGACTTTGTTGGATGAAAACGATGTGGTGGATGTGGCAGATCAGACTTACCTGACAGACATGAACATCTACTTCAAGGAAGACGACCTGTGGGTACTTGCTACTCAACATGTTGAATGCTGGAGCTATTCTGATACAGGGCTGACACCTGAGGAGGCAGAGGAGAGTGTGTTACTGGTCTGTGCTGGTCTCTCAAGTACTCTCACGATTAGTCAGTTAGTCTGTCTGATAATTTAATAGATACCGTCTTTCGAGCTTTTAGTCCCTAACAGTCTCTGCTACACATACGTTTATTAAGGCAAGCTCGAAAAAACATCTGATAACATCTGTTACTCATCCATTTCTACAGCAACACAGAGGATTGACAAACATTTTGATATGGACTATTTTTTTCTTGTTTCAAGGTGGTATTATTGTTGGCGCCGCTGTGTCAAAGACAACTGGAATGCTCGCTGTTTCCCTAAGAGCAGCAGCTTCCAACAACACAGGACTAAACGTGAGGTTACTCATTCAGGCCGCCTAGGCAGAACACTAGCAGTTGATTTGCATTGTGAAGAATCGTTTTTTCCTGTTGTCATTTCAAGCTTGAACAGTAAACTTTAAAATGATATAGTAACACAAGACGTTTCCCGTTTGATGTTTCACTGAAATCGTGGACTAACTGCTAGTTTTGGGCAAACTCAAGCTGTCATTTTAATAAGCCTGAGGCCCAACAAATAAATTAGGTCTCAAACTTAACGTTGGTAAAAGTTTTGTTATTAATAAGATGCATATAGATGTATACACTTTAAAGTAAAATCATGAAAAATCATGTTAGCTTATACATGATGCAGGGGTTTTTGACCTGGACGTTATTGTAATAAAACGTTTGTAATAAAAAACTATGATCCAGTCAATAGAGAACCAGTCTTAATGCTGATGGTGTCATTATTCTATAGCTTATACACTGTGCGATCAACATTTACTTCGTAATGACAAGATACAGCAAAACACTGTCTACTGTTTGAAGAAAGATCAAGATATGGACTAGGCACTGGGTGGGGTGTTGTACAGTTTAAAATAACTTGACAGTGCTCCCTGGTGGACAGACTATTTAACTGAGACATACATAAGGAATTTTTGTACAGAGATTTCTTACTACTCATTGGCTGACACCACATCAGTTACAATTGATATTGATGATTCATACTTTGAAAACTTTCCATGAGCAACTGCTGTACAGTTGGAACCTCTCAAATGTTAATTTAAGTCTTACTCAGTTCCATAAAGACATACTGCAGCTACACATTTTAAGGTTTGGCTACTATAATACGGTCAATTCCGCCTATACATTAAAGAATATCTTAGATAAATGCCTTGACCATCACAGCTAACCAGAGTTCAGAATTTCTCCTGGAAATGTTTAATTTTCCCGAGTAACCCTCCAACAATTTTTTCGATCTGTTAACAATATTACAAGCTACCAGAAATCCCACAGATCTGTAAACACAGACTGTTGTTTTAAAAGAAAACCAATTATCAAAATCTCTCACTGATTTCTTGTCACTTCAAGTCCAATTTACAGCCCGACGGACTCTGATTAAAGTGCAACCAAAAAGTAAACACACAACGTTGTATGGGCTGGCTGGCTGGTGTGGAGTAAAGTAACGTTAAACTATTATTTGTCTGACATTTAAAGCTGTATCGTTACTAATGCTGCCGATTTTTTCCTGGAGATGATCGAAAAGCAGAGGCTAAGGGATACAGACTTTCATAAACGAAACATATCAGTAATTCCTAGGACACCCCAGAAGCTAAGTTACTGTAATACTGCTTTGTCATTGTAAGCACCACAGCTAGTTAGCTAGCCAATGCCTGCTAACGACAGCATGCACAACCTAGCTTTCGTTGCATTGCAATCTACTCCATAACGCAGCCATTCAGCTCGTGTCAACTCCACGAAACAGTTAAATGACGAGCTCTAAATGTTGTCCAGTATATTTTGAGACAGACTAACTAAAATGCTATGCCAGGCTAGCTCGCGGCCTCGAAACCGTCTGAGTATGCTTACCCAGCCATTGTGAACTTCACCACGGCGAGCCTGGAGCCGGCGGCCGCTAGCTCCGGCTGGAAGTCCGGGTCGCTCCCGATAACTTTAACACCGACCATGGTACAGTTAGCGGCTGTGGTGCGAGCTGGTTATCCCGGCGGTTTGTTCAGCACAGGAAACTGGGCAAACTAACCAATATAAAAGTGTTGTGTTTTTAGCTTTCTGTCGGTATATTAGCTAACTAGCAGACCCGTTCCTGACCCACACTACAGTGACAATGAGCTGTTTCAGGATGTGGGCTCCTGATTGGCCAATAGACAACAGGAAAGGCGGGGTTTTCCTTCTTCTTCTGCGATTTTTGTGACTTTAGGCGCTTCTAGGCGTGTCACTGCCCTCCATAGAATAAAGAAAGAACTCGCTGGTTAAAAACAAAACCGTCTTTCACATTGTACTATTTGGACATTCTCAGGACTAAAACAGTATCATAACCCAGCTGGATGTGTACTGCCTAAAGATTAATGCAATAGTAAGCTATCCCAGTCTCAGTCTAGTTAGTTCAACTTAAAGGAAAAGTTCAGCCAAAAGTAAAAAATTCTGTGATTGTCTACTCACCGTCACGCCCTTACAGCTTATCTCTAGAAACCCCAAATTGATTTAAAAAGGCCCTAGTAGACCAAACTTACTTTTAATACCCCATTTAAAACACACCGTCATGATAACTAGCACAACAGGTTTCTCCACAATGGCACCTACAGCACAAACATCTTTAGGTGGCACTGCTGGCTAAGAAATAGATTGCGGGCCCCATCCGAACTGAATTTTGTATGACATTGTGATAGAGAACAGAAAGCTGGAGGGGTCCCACCCACAGTGGATCAACTTACTTTTGACAACAGTCCCTCCCATGGTGAGCAGTTGACTCCTTGCATAGCAGCCTCAGCCATCAGTGTACGAATGTGCGTGTGAATGGGTGAATCATGACAAGTGTTCTACAGCACTTTGAGCGGTCAGAAGACTGGAAAATCCCTGTATAATGCAAGTCCATCTTGCACCATTTAACAATACGTAGGTCACAAATGTTTATGGGAGAAACACAGAATAGCTTAAAATGCATCTAATGCCTTTCAATAGATTTAATTTGTGACTATAAATACAATACAATTACATTTGAGCCTTTTTTAAAAATATTCCATTCTATGCTTTTTCCCCCCTAAAATAATATGAATTATATATGTATATATAGATATATATACATATATAATAATGAATGTACTTTAAACATTCTATCCATCCATCTATCTATCTATCTATCTATCTATCTATCTATCTATCTATCTATCTATCTATCTATCTATCTATCTACAGATATGGTACTGCAGCGACACTCACACCTGATGTCCTGCCCAGCTTAATAACTGTACACTGATATAATACTGAAAACATTTACTGTATTGCCTTAATAATGAAAGTGGATGAATAGTAACAGATATTTATGTTTATTGAGTTCTAGACATGCCAAGTTGGTTCAACACACAAGGAGATTGGGGTTTTCAGAAGAAGAAAAGTGGATATCATTGACAAGAGCGTTTATGCCCCAGGTAGTAAAATTCCTCCTCAAACATGGTGGCTGTAGTTTGAACATGCAAAGCGGAGAAAGCTGCATATTATTATGACATATTATGTTCATCAACACTGGGCTAATTATGTAACATTATTGTATTTTTCAGCCATTAAAATGTACCTAATCAACTGATTATTATTCTTTTTTTTTCATTGTGTTTGCATTTATTTATTTTTATTCATTTTCAGAGAAAGCACCCCATAGCCATGCAGAGGACAGCAGCGAAAAGGACTGAGAAAATGATGACTGCTGCTGACGGTGACAAATGCAGTGCCACCACCAGTACAACTTTTGGACCTCATCAGAAACAAGCAAAGCTGGTAGCAGCAGCAGCTGCCACCGCTACCCAGAGCAAAGTTAATGCGCTGATTTTTGACTTTGTAATTGGCAGTGCACAACCATTCTCATGAGGATGCAGACTTCCGTGAGCTGATAGAAGGAATCAGTGGTGGGAAAACGCCCATGTGCAGGAAGACTCTGATGCTGCGCATCGACAAAGCTTTCCAGAGCATGAAAGGGTCAATAACCAGAAAACTCCATGGGATTCATACAGTATGCACGACAGCAGATATATGGACTGCCCACCATAGGAGTTATTGAGTTATCACTTGTCACTGGATTGAGCCAGATACATTGGAGAGGAAATCGGCAGCACTGGCATGTGAAAGAATAAGAGGACGCCACACATACGATGTTATCACAACAAAAAATAGCCAGATACATGTACACCTACAAGAATGTAAACTAGATATGAAGTTGCACTTAAATATTGCCTGTACACATAAAGTGTTAAGCTTTCTGAGATATACACTGGCCTTTAAAATTCTGACCTTGCATAATGTGTTTGCTGTGAGCTCACAAAGTGCATGACTGCACCCTGTATTGTTCTCAATGCAATTTACAGTTTTTATTTTATACACATTTAAAGCATGTTTTTGCTTTGTTATACACTTGCTTGCCATGTTGCACTTCAATTGCCCTAATTTCTAAGCTGTGGAAATCAATAAAGGAGAAGGAAATTGAATGGATGCCATTTTTTTTAAAATAGCATCAGTTGCAGGACAGAATTGACCACATCTGTGTTTTGTGTACTTGCATAACTTTTTCTCTGAAGACAGTAATTACATCATTCTCTAAAGCATGTCTTAACTAAATTCAGTGTTCCAGATAAACACGCTCAGCTAGATGATTTTGAAGTAAGCTAAAAGTAATCCAAAAGTATTTAGAATATATTACTTTACTTGAGAAATCCAAGGGAATACATTACAGGAATATTATATATATATATATATATATATATATATATATATATACATAGTTACATACATACATGTATAGTTATATACATAGTAGTTTCTTTCCTTGACACTCTCTGTCTTTCACTTTCACAGTCTCTCCCGCTTACTCTCCCTCCGGCTTTCTGACTCTTTCAGCGGGGTAAAGGAAAATCATGTCATCATATTTCTAGCCCATTATCCGAGTCAAACTCCATGTAAACAAACCATGTCTACTCCTCACTTTCAAGATCCTTCATAACCTGGCACCATCATATCTTGCTGAACTGATCCATATCCACAATCCCTCCCGCACCCTCCGATCCTCTTCGACCATCCAGCTCTTTACCCCATCTGCCAACCTAATCACCATGGGGTCAAGAGCTTTCAGCCGATCTGCCCCCAGCCTCTGGAACTCTCTCCCGCTAGACATTCGCACTTCTGACACTGTCTCCACCTTTAAATCTCGCCTGAAAACACACCTATTCCGCGTGGCCTACTCTGTATCAGCCTAATCATATAATCACACTCCTGCCTATTCTCCATTCCACTCTATGGCACTATTCTCACCCTGGAAGCTCAGCCCTGCCTAACCCGGCCCGGTTGACTTTCTGTATCGTGAGGACTGCAGAGTCTGAACCCTGCACACCCTCTTTCTCATTCTCCACCCCACTCTACTGCACAATTCTCACCCCAGAAGCTCAGCCCTGCCTCACCCGGCCCGGTTGACTTCCTGTATGGCGAGGACGGCAGAGTCTGAACCCTGCACACACTCTTTCTCATTCTCTGTTTGACTCTATTGCACTATTCCCACCCCGGGGCTGCAGCAGCTGCCAGGCAGCCTATGTGAACCCAAACACATGAGTGAGCAGTAGCAGCTAAGCTATGCAGCCGCCATTCAGCACATATGGCATCCAGTGTGCCCAACAGGTAACAGTCTGTGAAGATTGTTAGTATTCTGGGTCATGATACATCCATAGTCAAGTCAAGGGGCAACTGAACATTTAGATTTTTGAAGATGTTCACAGAAGGAGCATAAATGCTAGGAGATGGCCCTAAGCTTGGCCTTTTGTCAAAGCAGTTCAGAGATCTTTAAGATCATTACAGTGTGGTCGACACATCCTTGGCAGTTAAACACCAATTCACACCTTGAATCACACTGCTGTAACAAATCACATGACACCTCGAAAGTAGAAAGGTAGTGAGCTGCCTTCGGTAGGGTTCCGGCCTCAGAAAGTTGTGATGCTGTTTCGCTGAAACAGATCCAAACCCTGGTATTGATAAGAACTGTGTAATTATGTGACTAAATTTGTCTTATATAGGGCAGCCTCTAATGCACTGCATCACGCTTTCCAACTGGAGGCCCATCCCCACTAGAAGGGTGCCCTAAATGGTACTGCATAATGTTTTCTTGCACACTGGGAGACCCTAGTGCGCACTTTAGCTATTTTTAAGATGGACATTGCCATCCCTGAGCCACCATGCTAACAAGGCTAAAAATACAAATAACTAACTAAAATAATTTTAATTTTTTAATACGTATACATAATAGAAATTCTGTATTTCATTATTCTTTCTTTACATTTCTGTTTTCTAGCAGTGTAATCATAATTGTCATTTTATCTTTACCTCCTACATAGACTATGCATGCAGTGGCTGATTGTTAACTTGACTTTGGTAACAAAATGTAAGTGGAGACACAGGGCATAAAACTTTCTGGTTCCTCTGTTGTCTCGAACAAATTGAAGGTTTGAGTGTTACTCTGAGGCTGGTATTCACTGAAGCTTCCCTCTAAAGATGTGCCCTCCTGAAGCCTGGGGCCTGGACTGGACTGCTGTTCTCCAGTCTGCATTAGCAGGTTGTATGATGGGTTAGAAAATACACTTCTGAATGGAGAAGCTGGGGTGTCTATAGCCAGTAAGGTGAGGGATGGTGGGATGCTCTTTTTCAGGGGCTGGTTGTAGTAACCCCTTGGGGTTTGTGTAGAGGCAAGAGGCTTGCCATCTTCAATGACATAGCCGTCTACCACTGGTACTGAGTCATAATGCAGCTCAGAAACATCCAAGACTTCTGCTTCATGATCCACACGAAGAGGAAGACATTTATTTGCACCCTGTAATACAGACAAAACAAAAACATTCAGATAAATGATTGGTGGTGGCTTAGAGTGCAAGAATGCTCCAAGGGAAGAAAACAAACCTTTTTCGCCAAATATTGAAGGGCTAATTCACTTCCATAAAGTTGCTTGTGAGGTTCAGAGAACTGACATGCAAGATCAGTTGGCAGCAGATGTCCATGTTTTCCCGAGCAGATGCGCCAGGACATATTTAAATTGGGAGCTGGGAATAACAACTCTGACGTACCAACTTCTGACTTGCAATGGATTGCAGCATTTGACCAGATACCAGTGTCTATGTCTTTCTACCCACACAGTCTTTCTATCTAAATTCTGAAGAGCCTTGATGGCATTGTTGTGACATCATCAAGGTTGCTTCATCAGACTTTCGAAAGCCTCTTTCCGCACCACATAAGACAATATACAACTGACACAGTACACTGATCTTTGTAAATATCAACCTGAGAACCTACCAGTGAGGTCGGCCATGTCAACACTGGCTCTGGGACCGGAGGATAGACCTTCTGTTTGATACTGTTGATGGATGAACAAATTTAAGAAAATGAATCTCAAACAAAGGTTTGGCAACACCGTGCACACATTCAAATTGGAGGCACCACTGGAGGCAACAATTCAGCAAATTTCACAGAAAATTGTGTTGACATGCTTACCATGCCCAGTGTTTGTAGCAAAGGATTGTGATGAGGGAGAGGACACCAAAAACAGTGAGCAGGGTAATGAGGAGAGGCGTGACCAAGTTATCTGCTGTTGAGTGAAGACAAATAGCCCAGATGAGGAAGAAGGGTAAATCAAATTCATGTTTTAATGTTTAATGTTTAATGCTTCCCATTGTTTTACTTTAAAAAGTGAATTTCCACACAAGCAGAAACAGTTATCTGAAAGGGAAAAGCAACATACTCTGTGGATTCAAGGTGGCAGTAAAATGTGTATCGCCACATTCTCCAACTGCTGTCTTTGCCATCACTTTGAACGTGTAGTTACTGATGTGAAGGTTTGTTGCTGTCAAGCTGGTGTCCTTAGGGTTCACTAAATCAAGACAAAGACATTACTGTTGCTGATAAACATCCTTAATAACCTTCAAGGTCACAGTTGGACACTTAAGTGTGCCCTTAGCAAATACCCTACTGAAGATATGTGTATGCGCAGTATACAGGCATGTAAGAGATGCTTTATAAAACTCTTTACTGTAGGTGTGTATAGCTATAGGGGCATTCAAAGTGTTATTATTGTGCAGCATTTGTTCACCATCATAAGTTCCACTATGACGACATTTGATATTACAGCTGTGTTTTATCAAGTTCAATGTTGCCTTCGTGAAGTCAGAACACCAATCTTAAGGTTATTAAGTCCTGATATGTAGCTATATGTTCTTACATCTGTGAATGCGTATTGGGTGCAGTTTGTAACCCTGGTTCTCTGATTGAAGTACTGTTCCAGCTATGAAGTTGCCTCCTGTTACAGCAGACTCCCTCTGGTGTGGTAATTTTTTGGTGCTAGCTCTTCATCTTAACACAAACAGCAACTTTAAACAGTCTGTTGGAGGGGCTTCTTCCAGCAAGGTCTCTAAATTAGAGGACCAAATACATTGTTTGTAATGGCTGTCTGATCTGAAGCCCTTTCAGCATCCCAACAAATCCTTCAAATCCTTGCTGACAAGTAAATCCATTTGTTTCAAGTGCATAAGGTAATAAGAAGTGAAATTT
>CAEMYA010000029.1:1927640-1942297 GCA_903131615.1 Diplodus sargus
CTGTAAATCCCCACAGGTCATAGTATCAGTGAGCTCACAGGCAAATGAGGGATTTTGGTTTTTAAATCCAATACAACAACACTATAAAACAGTAACTATCATTTCTTTGTCATCCACTGCTGTCAGAAACATAGATCTGGGATTCCTTCTATAAAATGATCATTACTCTCTTCAGTTGTCACTGGTGGAACAGTTTGGTTCAATACTCACCAAAATTTTTTAAAAAGCTATTTACCACATCATTCATTTTGTGATTTTCATTGTCATCAATAAAATACTGAGGATAACTCATTTGTTTATTCCATATTCCTTTAACATTATCTTCGTTATCATCTAATATTTCATTCCAACATCGCACCTTATAATATTACTAAACTTATTCTTATATGTTTTGTATTTATCTTCTGCCCCTTCAGTTCTCTGTCTTATGAAATCTTTGTTTAGTGTATTTTTCTTCTTGCAGCGTTTTGTTATCCTCGGATGATCCATGGATGATTTCTATATCTATGTTTTCTGCAATATTGTTTTCTGGGACAATTTCAATCATATAATGATTTGAATATTCTTAAGAATGTTTCATAAGCACTGTCAATATCCTTTTCCTTGTATAATATTTCTCAATGTTGTGCCAGTAAATAGTCTTTTAGTGAGTTCATTAATTCCTCTGTCCTCATTCGTCTGTATTGTGGTTTCTTGTCCGGGTGTTCTTTTTTGTGTTTAATGACATAGACTATGAAAACTGGTAGATGGTCACTGATATCATTGATTAATAGTCTGCTCATTGTATTGTTTTCTATGTCATTAGTGAATATGATATCTATTCAAGTGGCACAGTGGGATGTTGCTCTACTGGGTCTGGACACATACTGTACATTGAGTTGATCAATTCTTCATTCAGTTTTTGTTTATTTGGATATACTTTTGGGTGTACTTCTCCACTTATTTCTGAAAACATTTCCTCAATCCAGACCCTGAAAATTGCAGTACTAGACCCTGGTGCCCCGCAGATACAACTAATTATTAGATTTTTGTTTTTCTAATTGCAGATTTCAGTTTTTATACTCTCTAATAAGTTATCCACTACAGTTGTCATTCATACCTCCTCCTCCTCCTCCTCCTCCTCCTCCACTCTTATGGTTTCTGCGTATATAACTGAATTCATATCCATCTAATTCAATGTTTCTTCCTTTATCAGGATTGATCGTAGTGTCAGATATGGCAGTTATGTGGAACGTCTGACCTCAGTTCTCCTTGATGTTGTTGAAGTTTGCATACAGGCTTCTGCAGTTGGGTTATTGATAATCTGTTAACTGTCTTCATGGTTTGATTATACTGATCGTCTGTGTAGTAGCAGCTATTGTCAGCTATGTTACAGAAGAAATTATTGTCAGGATAGATATCATTTCCCATGGTCTGTTAATTGCGGTGACTATTATAAGAACGCATTTTATTAATCTAGAAAAATAACATAATTGATATCAGAATGAGATGGTTACCTACTGTTTGATCTTCAGCTTCAGCTGACAGATGGACATTATTCAGCTCACAATCTTTTTTGAATGTTTGCAGCCTGCTGGCTAAAGTTTGTTTTTGTTTTTCTCCCAAGACGTGACGGCATGACCCAACCTACTCTGCCTCTGATTGGTTTGTACTCGTTGCCTTTCATTGGGTTGGTTCGATCTAGGCAGGAGGACTGATGACTGGTTAGGGTTAATATCTGGGTAAGCCAATTAGGGGCAGAATAGGGCTCCAAGTACAGTGTGAGGAAGTGAGGAAAAGGGGAAAAAAATAAAAAGGGGCAATCTGACATGTGATGTATGAGGATTGGGCTGTGTCCATGTGGAGATGCTCAAGTGTGTCTCACAGTCAATGCGTGAGACTTGGCAGCTCTGACTATTGAAACACAGTCTCGGACTGCAGTCACTGGCTTGGAAGCATTATCGCCTGTAACTACACCAAATTCCCATCCACCTCTGGATGATAAAGTCAGGTCCTAAAAATGTAATGTGAACGTGAAAAAATACATGATGTGGCCAATGACACGTACTGAGGTGAACGTTATAAGTGGTTTCCAAAATTCAGAGACAGTGGATTTCCTGTCCGCTTCTTTATTTTTTCCCCACTCACATTTCACAAAAAACCCATCATTGGCTTGTGTTTGGAGAGTTAATGTTTAGTCAATCAGAGGCAGTGTAGGAAAAAAAATTGCTTTCTTTCTTAATTTTAACCTCCTTGAGTTAACTTTACTTTGTTGACTCACTCTCATCAACCTTGTGGCTGCAGCAGGAAGCTGTTTTTATTCTACCTGTATTTTACCATGAATATTCACTGGCATTCAGAATCTCTTTTGCATGGAGCCCCGGTCAAGACAGCAGCATAAAAGGTTTCACATAACAGAACAAACAAGCGACTGACTTAAAACAATCAGCAAATTACATAACACCAACACAACTGTGTTGGCTTCATACCTGGATTGTAGCTGGGGATGGTTATGGTTGATGGGGATGAACTGCCGTTTTCATTTCTAGCTGTGACTGTGACGATATACTCTTCAGTCCTGTCCAGACTCAGAGCGAGGCTGTCATTGTTGTAAACGGTTGTATGTTGTGGTTCCTTCCCTCGTGACCTGGTCTTTTCACAGGTCACTGTATAGTCTTTGATGAGTCCATGCCTCTTGTTGGCCTGTGGAATCTGCAGAGAGATAACAGCAGGACCTTAGTCTACCTGGCAAAGTACATGTATAGAGATCATGCGCTCATCAACATCTCTTATGAAAAAGGCACTCTTTGCTCTTCATGGTTTACAGATTAGTTTAAAGCCATTAAATACAATAACTTATGGGTTGCCACAATGTTAAATTAACTATCATGTAAATATGTACATACGTCGATTCTATTTTTCTTTCCTTTTTTATTATTTTGTCTATTTTGCTATTGTTCGGTTCTTGTAATATTCTGCTGTTGCGACAAACAAATTTCCCCGTCTGCGGGACATTAAAGGATTTCTGATTCTGATTCTATTAAAGCTGGCAAATTATTTTTTAAAGCATTTTTCTTACCATCCCAACAACAATCAATAAATCACATACTCTGACAATAAAGGACAACAGATTGGTGTCTGTGGCCTCCAACAAGCCCATCCAATCATTTCATCAGGTCCCAATGAAATGAATCATTGCCCCCTGCATGTTAGAACATCACAGCAGTGGGCACTAACTATTCACTGTGTAACCTTTTCTGGTACGTTCATGAAGGGGGTTTTGCTTGTGTTTATACACTGCCCAACACAAAATAAAGTCACAAACTTTAATATTTTGCCGGACATCCTTTACGCCACAAATCTCCCTCACCTGCTCCTTTCCCTGTGTGTGTGTGTGTGTGTGTGTGTGTGTGTGTGTGTGTGTGTGTGTGTGTGTGTGTGTGTGTGTGTGTGTGTGTGTGTGTGTGGCAGTGGCCGTGGCCGTGGCTGCGATGTTTGCAGCAGCGGAGCGCTGTACCTGCAGATCACCAGCTCATCAACCTCTGTTATATCATCCCAGTCTCTTAGCTTATCTTCAAAGTATTTTCTAGTGTCGAGCCCAAACAGGGCTTTGTCTCATGCTCGTGTGCAGAACCTCCAGCACCTCTCTGTTCTGCTTCCTGCTCAACTGGCTCATCTGAGATCCCTCCATGCTGCCACCAGACAACCCTAATATAAATTCCTTTAAATGTGATTTCCAGCCTCTGGTCTCTGCATTTTGGGTCTAGACAATACTCCACCATAATACTTGAGTTCTTATGAAATTCTGTCTTCTAGTAAGCAATAGTGGATGGTTGACGACACTTAATTAAAGCCATTTAAAAGCAACTCCTAAAGGCTTTAGAAAGAGCAGGCTATTAGAGAGATATTCCCACTCATCTGACTTACTTTCCAGAGGATTATAATTTTGTCACCCTCCGCCTGCCTCCACACATCAAGAGCATCAGGAACTGTGGGACGAATCAGGGAACAGAGAATATAAACAGTATGTATGAAATTATCAGATAGTTTGTTGTTTCCTTTTTTCAATACTTGCCGTCCCCCCTTGTGTGGAAGTTGACAGTTGTGCTCCAGTCACTCCATTTCCACAAAGGATGTGTTGTTCCACATCGTACTGTCACACTATATTTCCAATATGGTATCAGATCATTCAGAACGGTAAAATCAAGGCCAACTCCAAAGTATTCTCTCTGGGAACAAAATATGGACAAGACTGACGTTAATGTAGGTTACTAACGACTACTAATGGTACCAGGTCACTTTACCTCCCTCCTTTGGTCTACTCACTATGGTATGTGTTTCACCGTGGCTAATGTTTACTTGGCATCTCATTTCGAGAGTACTGTACTGTTGCACCATCCACTCCCACTCCAGGGTGACATTTCTGGCATTAATAGTTGAAGCATTCATTGCCTTTGGAGCAAACATGTACACTGAAACAAAAGAAAAAGAACAGTCAGCTGAATGTAATGATAACAGACATTTAAGAGACATTTAAAATTCCTGTGCGTGAAAGTTATTTGACCTGGTTGAATTCCAAGCTGCACAAATAATATATAAAGCAAGAAACAAACTACTACCAGGCAATATTCAGAAACCTTTTGGGTAGAGAGTGGGGTTATAATTTGAGGGAGAAGTTGAATTTCTAGATGCTAGTTGTAAGTGCTTTTCAATCAGCAGTGTGGAATTGTGGAATCATATGGGCATGGAGCTATAATATGTCCAAGCATGATCCAGTAGGAAAAAAAGTAACTGTATATAGTAAGATGGGAGCGTACAAAGGTACACAGGTTCAGGAATGGAAGTAAATTAATTTTAATAATTAATGCGATGTGAAGAAGGAGTAGAATTAAATAAGTTCTTTTCTTATCAATAGCCAAATAAACATTTTACCGAATAAAATGCTCATTTTTTAAAAGATGTACCTCTTTTCTTCAGGTCTGCTCTGTCTAGGAGTTCCACCTTCCCAAACTTGTTTTCCGCTGTTAGTGTCCAGTTTCTTTCACCACTGTCCATTTCCACTTCCATCTCACATCTCCTCTTACCTCTCCTTGTCTCAGGTTCATTCCCTCTATCCCGACATTCCCTGAAATACAAATGCCAAGAGAATATTAATTTAGTTTTATACATTTCCAAATGTCAGTTTGATCAATCATTTCTGAACTTAGTTCACAGTCTGTAAAAGCAATCTTCAATTACACATACATATATATGCATATATGTATATCAGGTAGAGTTTTATGATACCGTCCAAGTAGGTGGTAAACTGTTGGACTCTTGAGTGAGGGTCTTCCGACTGTCCAGTAACATTCGACTGACCGCAGATCTCGGGTTTCACACTGAAGGTCCTTGTCTTGAGGTGGGGCTGAGTCATGGCAAGCATAAAACAGGAACAGTCAGCATTTAATAAGATGTATCTTAGGACTCCAGAATCACAGTCCACAAAATATTAAGCCATACTCACAGCCAATATAAGCACACGCCCCATGGTTTGGGGGTGTACAGTACACATTGGTGCAAGTTTTTTTTGACACTTGGGTCAGGTGGACAGTCAAGGCATATGTTTGATTGGAGATCTGTCTTGATTCACTGTATCCTAACCCTAACCCCTTGATTGACGTTGTACTGTTGAAAACTTCCCCTGGTTGCAAAATGCAGCAGAAGGTGAAATTACTGCCAACATTAAAGAATTCATCCTTTGGATAAAGCCCAGGCTTTAAGTTTTCCATTCCTGCAAAAACAAAAATAAGACATAGTAAGTATCCGATAAGATTAATTGTTTGTCAAGATAAAACAACTAAGCAAAGTAAGCTTAATATTAACCAGGATGAATATGCTCTTGTTTCCATGGGCTCGTCTGCTTGTTGTAGCGTGACCTGATCTTGACTGAATGGGAAAAACACTCCAGTGCAAATGGGGATGTCCAGCTCCAGGAGTGAGAAGATCCTATCTGGCCAGGCATCACAGAAACTTCCCCCTTAAAACATATTCAAAATCAAATTAGAGGAATTTTGTTTGGCTATTCCAGGGGCTGATGTTATTGTTAAAGTCAGCAATGTTGGTTCATGAACTCTTACAGTGTGTGGTATGGGAAAATCTGGTGTGAGAACCACCAACTCATACATGAGCACATCGTGTACTGCAGAGCATGAAGGGTTGTCCTCCGTCCACGTTAATATAATCGTCTGGCCAGAGCTAGTAAGTGTCAGATTCTCCGGTCCACACTGGAGGACACCTGAGGAAAAGAAAGATACATTTTAAAGGATCTATATCTATATGCCGGCCTGCAAAGAGACAGACAATTATGACATCAGCAGCTATGGGACACAATGAGAACAGCCTTGAAGGCTGTACTGGGATGTTTTATTGCCTTATTTTACATTTAAAAATTCACATAGCTGGCCGAGGCATGAGTTAACCAATAATACATAAAACAAAATAAATAAAAACACTCAAATATTATTAGCATATATACACATTTTTTAAATATCATATCATAATGATCAGCTGTATTGTTCTGTTTGTCCTGTGTTGCTATAGTTCACATGTGATGGCTGTATCCTTTCCATGACCAATATGTTTTGGCCATCCCTTATTCAGCATTCTTAAGCATATAAATAGAAAATAGATGGTTAAAACAAACTGTTATGTATTTTTAAACAGATACAGGGACACATAAGTTTTTTTCCTGCACAACTTTCTTTGTTGTTGTTGTTGTTGTTGTTGCTGACGAAAGATTAAAGTGGTGTGTTTCCACCACCTTGGGTCTAAAGAACTGGATCTGGCTAATGCAAGCATTTATATTGTAAACGAGTGTAAAAATGTCAATGCAGCACCAATATTCTTTTTTAAAAAGCTGTCGGCAGGATGCGTGATGACATGGTAATGTCTATATTTGCCAGGTTAAAGATATAATGTGTAACATTTCTTCATAAAAATGTGTTTATTTGCCCAGAACAGACAGATTACTTAACTGTAGATTAGCCATAAAATATCGAGCAACAGTCCACAGTGTGTGTGTGTGTGTGTGTGTGTGTGTGTGTGTGTGTGTGTGTGTGTTTGAAATGAGTTATGCTAGCAAGATTCAAAGTCAGTAACACTGCATACTGTTGCCAGTCCAAAATCAGCATCAAGATTTTCATGAACAATTGATGGTCCATGTGTGCTGTCTGCCCAGGCTGAAGCAGCCAGTGGAAAGAGGAATGTGACGTGAATAATCACTGTGTACAGAAGGACAGTGGAGGCTCCTTCTTTTCAGCTTGTGTCATGGGCGCCATCCTGTGGTGTTCAGAGGGTGATGCATTGAAGCGCTACATCAGTGTTGTAAATAATACTACGATTGTTTAATTGAATTTATTTCAAGCGCCGAGGTGTCTGCAGTCAGCTGATTACAGTGGCTCTGAGGATATAACACTCTAATTTTGAATGGACAGTTTCACTGAACTACTTGAGGACTACTTGCTTATTCAGCTAGACCATGGTATGATAAAGGTTGTAGACTTTTCCAAAAAAATCGTGTTACTTTAATAAATTGGAACTCAGTATATTGATCACACAGAAATAATTCTGTTAATTCTGAGTTTTAATATGTGCATCCAATGTTTTTCTCATGTTAACCCAACAGAAATTTTGTTTGTTTCATTTTTGGGTCAGTACCAGTTATAAAACAATTCAAAGAAGAGCCAAAAGAATTGTATTTAACATTCCAATTAAACTGTAAAGAGCCAACATATATAGGCACACAGCGGTAAATGCAGAACTGAAGAGAACTACAGACCATTGTCTTCTTTCTAATACAAGAAAGAAATACTTTCTATTTGCATTGTAAATCAACTTGGAAAAGGGCCAACATGCTTATTCTATGTATACAGTAAAGTATAGGAGGTTCCTTAGAGCTGTAAAGAATATCTGACACTATGAGAGAGGATTACATACTCACCGTTTTCTTGACCATTTCCATCTTGTGTGCTCTTACAGGCCAGTGAGATCAGTAACAACCATGTGATCATCATATGGTCAGTTTTGCTTTTAAAGGTAAGGTGAACTTGCCAGCAAGTCTTCATGGATTTACCACTTTAAAACAGTAATGAGACTTGATACCTGCGTCAATAAATATCACTTTGTTTAGTCTAATAATGTACATTGACTGAAAAGCATATTCCTGACATATTTTTAAAGAATGAATAAAATGAAAGCACTTACATGAGGAGGTCCGACTGGTTGTTACGGCTCTCACATGGCTCATTTGAACACTAAAAGAGAGGAGAATCAAACAGAAAGAAAACACAGACTCAAGTCATTCCCTGAAGCAACACTCCCTTCCAAAGAAAACCACTAGTGCTTGTCTGTGCGCGCATGATTGTGAAATCCATGTGGACCGCGAGGCAGGAAATGGAGACGCTGCTTTCTGGCAATCATGAGTCACAGTGGTTAGGTCAGACATGCCTCCCACTATACTGCACAGTAGTTTGTTATTTGGAAATGATACATTAAAGTGTTTACAAGCAATAAATAATTTTACTATGGCAATATTGGGGTCTTCATCACAACAGCAAAGACATTCTCTCTCCTTCTTCAGGTCAGTCCTCAGTGGTCACAGTGCCAGTCCACAGTGTCAACAAAAAGCCCACAATGTTTTATCTGGGCGCCCACTGAGCAGGCGACGTCTGTCGACATACAAATCAGGCTGATGTCACGTCCGGCCGGCCGGGCCATGATCAGAATGTCCACTGACAGCCAGAATTTATTGATCAGTGTCACTGAGAAAAGACGTCTTGCCAGCCCATAATCAGCTGATAAAAAACACTGTGAAAAGACCAAGTTGGGGTGGAGAGACAGCATGGCTAGGAGACAGTGTATACATGGCCATAAAAACCCAAGGTTTTTACACTGTAAAAAATGACAACAGTTTACAGTAAAAAAAACCTGAAAGACTATCACAGTAAAAACAAGTAAACTGTAAAAAGGTTCAATACAATTTTAGAACAGCGAAATACTTTAACTGCATATATCAGTCAGAACTGTAATTTTTAAATCTTTTTTTTTCTGGAAAAAATACATTGCTCCACTGTTTAATACTCTTGCACTGTGATTATAACAGAAATATGCCATAACATATCACATTCTCGATATTTCCAACTTTATTCAGCTTGTCCATGAACCAACTCATTCCAGTGGTAACACTCTGGATTTGATCATTTCTCATGGACTAGATGTGTCCACCCTGAACGTCGCTTCCGTCTCCTCTGCTGTGTCGGACCACTCTCTCATTACGTTTGAAGCGTCATTAGCCTGTCCCTGTATCAGTGACACAAATGTTTTTACTTCTCATCATATCAGCCCGGCAATCATAGCGAAGCTCAGTGATAAATTGCCTGGAGTCCTGGCTCCTTTTGCAACTGTGAAAGAACCTGTGGAAAGTTTCACAAATGAAGTTAACTCAGTACTTGTTTATCTCCTCGATTCTTTGGCACCGGTCTCTACCAACACAAGACGACCAAAGAAATCTACTCTCTGGTCTACTGATGAAACCTGAGATTTAAAGCAGGCAGGAAAATGTGTACTATGTATCTGTACTTAATTAATTATAGTGTACTTAATTATAAGTGTGCTGTAAATACTGCTAGAAGAGCATATTTCTCCAGCCTAATAAACAATAATAAACACAATCGATAGACAATAGATTTCTCCTCAACATTGTGGCTGAACTTACTCAAAAACCACAGTCAGTGAGCTGTGCATCCTTTATGCAAATGATTTCTTAGATTTCTTTTGTAATAAAATTGATGAGATCAGAATCTAAATTGACTCATCATCTCTGGCTTCCGCGTCAAAGTTTATTGTAAAACATCCTTCTGCTGATTCTCAGTTCTCAGCTCTAAACACTTTCTCCATCGGGATGTTGTCTAAAATTGTCTCATCCTCAAAACCAACTACAAAACTGTTAAAAGAACTGTGGCCAGCACTGGGTCCTACAACATGAAATATTGTTAACTTATCACTCATGACTGGTTTTGTCCCTGCTAGGGTTAGGGTTAGGATTTTAAGTCTGCTGTGGTTAAGCCAAAAAAACACATCCAGGACCCAGGATCTCTAAATAATTATAGACCAGTATCCAACGTTCCCTTCTTCTCTAAAGTCTTAGAAAGAGTTGTGTCCCAGCAACTTTCAGGCTACCTGCTTCATAATAATCTCCTGGAACCTTTTCAATCAGCTTTCAGAGCCTGTCACTCCACCGAAACTGCCCTTACTAAAATGGTAACTGACATTTTACTTACTTTAGACTCTAACTCTACCTCCGTGCTTCTGTCACTGCATCTCAGCGCTGCATTTGATACTATAGATCAGGGCTATTCAATTAATTTGGAATTTGGGCCCGTTCATGATACTGAGGCAGAATAAGGGGCCGCAGAATACGAGTAATTATGGCAACAAATAAAGAAATTACAACAACATACTGAAGGAGTCAATATATTCTATTCTGTAAATGCAGAACAACATATGCACATTGTGATGCACTAAGACACACAGGCCCAAGTCATTGTTACATTCATATGGCAATACAATGTTGAAAAATCAGAGACACAGAGAATTACAGAAATGCAATTAACTAACAGAAGACATCCAGTTAATTGCACATAACTGTGCCAACACAACTTTTCAGCTCGTTATCCTCAATTGACAATGAGGAGATACATTTCAGGGTTACAAGTAAAGAGGGAAATAATTCTCAGAAACATCAAACTGTCTCTCCACTGGCTAAAAACAGAAATGCAGCTAATTGGTAATTGAATACATCTCATACTTTTTTCCTTCTAAAAGAATAAAATAGACTGCCCCATAAATCCACACATGGACTGCTACTGTACTCACTTTTGTCCATTTTAAACATAAACCAGACACCTTAACAATCAGTCTAGGTCAGTCATATCACAGATATTTATGACTGCACTCATTTGAGTGACAGGCAACATTAAATGTATCTCCACCAACAAAAATAAAACCAAGTGCATAGTATGGTACAGAATAGAATTATTATTTCAAATTGCAACACTCAGTTTAGGTGAGCCATATCAGTTGAATTGCATTCATTTAACTAATGAATAACTAACAAACTAACCCTAACCCAAACTTCAATTCCAAGTGCACCAACAAATACAAAACAAAACTGCATAGTATGGCTCTGAATAGAATTATAACAACATAACAGTGCATGGGACTTTATCAAGGCAAAACATTTCAAACTGCATTAAACAATAACACTATGAAGGTATTATTGGTGCAAAAGGTTTGAGCACCTGTAACAGAGGAATTGTGTGTGTCAGGCCTGGACTAAAAAGAGGACTCAGATGCGGTATTGAGAACAGTTCAGGCAGGCTTTTATTCTGAAATTCACTTCTTTACTCTTTAGCGAGAGTGACAAATCAACCAGTCTATGAAAAACCTCAACTATTCAGAAAAGGCAGAGGACGAGAAAACAACACAAAGACAAAACACAAAATGCACAAAACCAAAGAGAAATAAACAGAAAATCACTCCCAAGGGAGGCAAAAAAAGGGCTGAAAACTACTCTACTCTTATCAGGAATGACTATGAAAACTAGACAACAAACAATGCTCCAAAAGGAGGAAAATGAAAAAGCTAATAAACGTATACTACGCTATAACTGGGCTAAAAAAACTATGAAACGAAAAACCACTCTGACAGAGAGAAAAACAAGGCTACAAAACTAAAACTGAGGTGAAAAATGTATAACAGAAAATCACTCTTCTTAAGAGGAAATAAGGAATCAAAGAATACAGACGTGGACGCTCTTGGCATGAAACAAGGCAAGGACTATGGTCGAAGGCTGGAGGTGCACAAATGAATGAAATACTCTGGCAACGAGACAAAGGGAGACGCAGACTATAAGACACATTAGGGTAGAGGGACACAGGTGGAAACAATCAGGGATCAGGGGAGATGTCAGACCGGTGACACAAGAGGAAGGGCCAGTGACCTGAAACGAGAGGAGAGTTACTTTTCAAAATGAAAAATGAAAATCATGAGACAAAAAACCCAGGACGAGACACCCCTCACCGCGGGTTCTTGTCTACTCTATCACTCTGCCCTGACAAAATTAATCGGTCAGTTTAGTGGTGATTGCCAGGTTATGATTGCTGAGGGAGGAGAGAAAAGCGATGAAAATGTGGCCGACGAAGACTTTGTGGTGAAAAGAAACAGCACTGTGTGCTGATTGTGTGAGTATGTATGTATCCAGGAACTAGTAGGACGAACAAGTGTGCACCCTTGATAAAGCTACTAAACAGTTAAGCGAATGAATTACGGAATGTTTTTAACTCCGACGTGAACGGGTCAGAGAGCTGTGTCAGGCGGGTGTGTGTGTGTGCTGCTTGAAGCCAGCGACACCACGGAGCAATAGGGCTGCACGATAAATCGTTAAAAAATCATGATCTCGATTCACACATCTCGAGCTGCAGCTCAAACAAATGCTCCTATTCCCTCCTGGATTTTTTGAAGAACCCCCAAACGCAGCACTGCCGCTGCTTCCTCCCTCAACCTATGGTAAAGCGTCATTACAACACGTTGTTCAGTGGAGGAAGCCCGCAAAAATATACTCTCTGCTAAAAAACCGTGTTGCTATACAAAGCAACTGTATCAGGGAGGCTTACAGGAGTGGGGGAGACACACACACACACACACACCTACACCCACACACACACACATACTCTCACACATAAAACATACATACATTGTTGAAAGAGGGCAACTGAAGTATTATCTTACACTCAGCAATGTGCAGTGAGGACAAACATCATGTGATTTACATGACATTTATAGGTTTTTTTTCTCCACATCATACACTACAACATGACATATAATTGATGGGTGATCTCTAGCACCATCTTCTGGACACAGGCAGTGTTAGTTCATTCAAAAACATGCATGTACGGCACATTTCACTGTAATTTGCCCTTCCATGTAAATTCCAAACCAATCAGCAGGGCACTGCAGGGAATCGAACCCCATCCCAGTATACACCAGGAGTAGCCAATACCAGTGCCTTTAGCTTTTTGGCCGAATATGATAGGGAAAGCAAAACCAACATTAGCAATAGCATATGGCAGCATTACATAATATGTTAAAATGACATCTATAAATAGTTTTCTCATGAATTGATGAAAACTATGCAAATCATGTTGCTTGAAGCAATTGTTTAATGGGCCAATTATTGCTTATTACTTGTACTAATAAATGCTGTTGTAATGTTGGAAAAAGAAACCTGATTTTGGCAGAGCAGTGAAGTTATAATTTTACATTCTACATACAGGGTTTCTGCAGGTTTGTCAAAATTTAGTCAAATTTAAGACTTTTTAAGACCTATTTAAGACAATTTTGAACTGAAAATGAGCCAAAAATCAAATTAAATCACTTTTACTCATATTACTCCAAATTGCAATCACCTCAATGGGCTTTAAAGTCTGTACAGTGAACGACATCTTCTGTCCTTAGACCCTTGATTCGAGTAAGGAAAAACTTCACATGTTGATGGAAATAAAAAACAATGGAAGAAACCTCAGGAAGAGCCACAGAGGAGGGATCCCTCTTCCAGGACGGACAGACGTGCAATAGATGTCGCGTGTACAGGAAAGAGCAAGAAATCACAGTTTACAAGTTACATTAACAGAAAGTCTGATACAAGTTATGTAAAGTGAGTGGATCCAGGAGACGACTGAGCAGGGCGAGGCATCACCAAGTGGTGCCCGAGCCACACGACCTCCTGTCCACCATGGTGACCTGGAAGAGGGCAGGCCGCACAAGATAATTAGTCATAGACAGAGAGAGGCATCAAGATTAACAGAAATATAGATATGAGGACATATTGAAACAGAGGAGAGCAAGGATCCAGCAGAGCCCGGGATGTAACGATCTAGATCGGTCAGTATTTCAGGCAGCAGGAGCCCGGAAACGGTAGATGGTCCCAGGGGCCCGTGGTCCATCAGAAGGGAGCCTGAACGAAAGAGAGGAGGAGGGGAAAGAGGAGGGAGAGGAGGAGGAAGCTATAGAGAGTGTAGAGAGTGACACAGCTTGCAGCTTGTGGGAACAGAAAACAAAAACAAAGGTTAGAGAAATTTATAAATCTAATACTATAGGAACAAATTGCGACTGACATCTACCCACTGAAGAAGCTTACAATTGATATCAAGGGCTAATTAAAGGCTAAATTGAAGAACTGTGTTTGAGTTTAGTTTAGGTCTTTTAACATCTGCCAGACGATGCTGAGGATGTTCTACGAGTCTGTTGTGGCCAGTGCGATCTTCCTCGCTGTCACATGCTAGGGCAGTGGGCTGAAGGTCGCAGATAACAACAGACTAAACAAACTGATCAGGAGGGCCAGTGATGTTGTGGGGGAGGAGCTGGACGCTATAAAGACCGTGGCAGAGAGGAGGATGCTGTCCAAGCTTCAGTCCATCTCGGATAATGTCACACACCCTCTTTACGACACACTGGCCCAACAGATGAGCACATTCAGCGGTAGACTCCTCTCACCCAGATGCACCACTGAGCGCCACAGGAAATCATTCCTGCCTGTGGTCATTAAACTCTATAACACCTCCCTAAGAGAGTCAGACACCCCT
>CAEMYA010000029.1:1942896-1959079 GCA_903131615.1 Diplodus sargus
ATGTGTATGTATATATGTATGTATATATATAGCTATATACATATTTACATTTATTTATATTTATGTTTGTATTTATATTTATATTTTGCTATTAATAGATGTTGCTTGTATAATATATGTTATTTGTATATCTGGAGCTTGTAACAAAAATAATTTCCCCCCTGGGATTATTAAAGTATTTCTGATTCTGATTCTGATTTAAAGGCGTCAACAGAGCCAGATTGTCTGATGTCAGCTGGGAGGTTATTCCAGAGGAAGGGAGCCTGATAGGAAAAAGCCCTGCAGCCAGCTGACTTCTTCTTAATCCTGGGAACCATCAGGAGCCCTGAATTTTGAGAGCGCAATGCCCGAGTTGGAAAATATGATGTAAAGAGATCTGACGACGGGGCAAGGGTGTGTACAGTTTTGTAAGTCATTAGCAGCACCTTAAAGTTTGATCTTAAATGTACTGGGAGCCAGTACATACAAGATGGTTTAAAAGTTGCTTGACTGCGAGACAGCAGAGGTGGCGCAGAGTTCGAGTTGAGCTGAACTGGTTGAATTTGGGCCAGGAACCGGTGACACAGGCCTACAGAAGTGTGTGATAGCGTTACTTCACTGGAGACTTTTAGAAGCTCATTGGTGTTTTCCCGATTTTGTGTGTGACACCAGCACTTTCACAGCAAGTGAAAACCCTACACAGCACATTACTTTACACATCACTGGACCTCATCAATGCAGAAAACACGGCAGCAGAAAGTCTTTTCTGGAGATGACTATTTTCTCGTCTGAGAAATGTGTGTCATGACCAGAGGAAGATAAGTCACCTACGCCTCAGCTCACTAACTGCAGGGAATGTGCTGTATTTTTTCTTTTATTGGTGCTTTTCCTGTAGCACTTTGAGATTTATTTAAATGTAAAGTGCTTTACAAATTACAAATAAAAAAAAATATATATATATATACACACACACGTATGTATTTGTGTATGTATATATGTATGTATATATATAGCTATATACATATTTACATTTATTTATATTTATGTTTGTATTTATATTTATATTTTGCTCTTAATAGATGTTGCTTGCATAATATATGTTATTTGTATATCTGGAGCTTGTAACAAAAATAATTTCCCCCTGGGATTATTAAAGTATTTCTGATTCTGATTCTGATTTAAAGGCGTCAACAGAGCCAGATTGTCTGATGTCAGCTGGGAGTTATTCCGGAGGAAGGGAGCCTGATAGGAAAAAGCCCTGCAGCCATCTGACTTCTTCTTAATCCTGGGAACCATCAGGAGCCCTGAATTTTGAGAGCGCAATTCCCGAGTTGTAAAATATGATGTAAAGAGATCTGACGACGGGGCAAGGCTGTGTACAGTTTTGTAAGTCATTAGCAGCACCTTAAAGTTTGATCTTAAATCTACTGGGAGCCAGTACATACAAGATGGTTTAAAAGTTGCTTGACTGCGAGACAGCAGAGGTGGCGCAGAGTTCGAGTTGAGCTGAACTGGTTGAATTTGGGCCAGGAACTGGTGACACAGGCCTACAGAAGTGTGTGATAGCGTTACTTCACTGGAGACTTTTAGAAGCTCATTGGTGTTTTCCCGATTTTGTGTGTGACACCAGCGCTTTCACAGCAAGTGAAAACCCTACACAGCACATTACTTTACACATCACTGGACCTCATCAACGCAGAAAACACGGCATCAGAAAGTCTTTTCTGGAGATAACTATTTTCTCGTCTGAGAAATGTGTGTCATGACCAGAGGAAGATAAGTCACCTACGCCTCAGCTCACTAACTGCAGGGAATGTGCTGCATTTCTGGGCATTCAGGCAATATGGGGGCTTTTTTCAAGCAAATATTGACACGTGTGATTGTCTGCAATCAGCTCTGTCCCAGAATGACCTGCATATTTTTTTTTCATGTTTGTTGGAAAAACCGGAGCGCCCGGAGAAAACCATGGGAAGACTATGCAGACTGTGACAGTTTTGATTGGAAAACTCCTCAGAAGCCCTACACAGAGCATTACTGTACACATCCCCGATCCTCATCAACGCAGGAAACACGGCAGCTGAAAGTCTTTCCTGGAGATGGAGGGCAGTCGTCTGGTTGGATTCTGCTGCTGTCTTCATGCTCCAGAGGAGCAGAAGTAGGCCATCATTCAACGTCCTGACATGAAAAATTGGAGCCTTAACTTCTTGAAGCGTTAATCACATCAGGACAGACACCAAACATGAAATAACACAGACATAATTATCCTGCTATTGTCTGTAAACTTCCTCTCAGATCTGCAATTATTTCTGGCGAGCTGAACTATTTTCTCATCTGAGAAATGTGTGTCATGGCTAGAGGAAGATATGTCACCTACGTTTCAGCTCACTAACTGCAGGGAATGTGCTGTATTTCGGGCAATATGGGGGCTTTTTTCAAGCAAATATTGACATGTGTGATTGTCTGCAATCAGATCTGTCCCAGACTGACCTGCATATTTTTTTTTTCAAAACATATTTCATGTTTGTTGGAGAAACCGGAGAGCCCGGAGAAAACCATGGGATGACTATGCAGACTGTGACAATTTTGATTGGAAAACTCCCCAGAAGCCCTACACAGAGCATTACTGTACACTTCCCTGATCAATGGGGGAAACACGGCAGCTGACCTTCTTCCTCAACCAAGAGAGAACACGTCGGAAGCAATTCTTCGTCTTCTTCCCCTTCTTCTTTGTTGTCTTTCTAAAAATCAAAGGACATTAAATGTCTTGAGATCCGAGATTAAAAGGATTTATTTGTCACATACTCATACAGGATGCACAGTGAAATGTTTTTGTGACATGTACTGTACTTCTGTGCTCAATTTAAGTAAAAATAAAAATATAATGCAGTGCAAGTAAAATACAATAGAATATAATAAATATAATAAATACAATAAAAACATTTTTCTGCTCAGAGTGCAGAGCATCCTTACATCAAAATGCACAACAATTGGGACACAAGTAGCGTTGACTGTTGTCCACTGACCACATGTGGTTGAATCCTCAGACATCTTTGTGTTATCGCCTGCGTCGCTCACTGAGGACTCTGATGTCTTGTTCAGCACAGACTGAAAACTAAAAGACACACAAGAAAAGGTTATTCCTGCAAATGTCATCGCATCTTAAAGCTGGCACAAGGCACTCTTCAGTTTTGTTGATTCTGGCGGCTTTTTAGGACCAAATCGGTACAATCATTAACTACCTCCTGCAATCAAGATCTTAATCTAGCTATCGTGTGGATTTGATTTGGAAGTGAGTGAAAGATAAAGGCAACAGATTGTGATCATATTTTTCATCATCTTACTTGACTGGAATCTCCTGATCTTCCAGCAGCGTTGTGTTCTCGGCTGTCGCAGGTTGAGCCAGGATCACACCCGATGGGAGGATTTCAGGAGATGGAGTACAGCTGTCTGGTTGGATGGTCCTGCTGTCTTCATCCTTCAGAGAAGCGGTAGGAGGCTCACTAACTGCACCCTCCTGGTCTTCCAGCAGAGTTGTGTTCTCGGCAGTTGAAGGCCGAACCAGGATCACGCCTGATGGGAGAATTTCAGGAGAGGGAGTGCCATCATCTGGTTGAATGTAAATGCTGTCTTCATCCTTCAGAGGAGCTGTAGGAGGGTCACTAACTGCACTCTCCTGATCTTCCAGTGAGGTTGTGATCTCAGTGGTCGCAGGCCAAACCAGGATCACACCTGATGGCAGAATTACAGGTGGTGGAGTGCAGCCGTCTGGTTGGATGTAAATGCTGTCTTCATCCTTCAGAGGAGCGGCAAGAGGCTCACATTCAAGGTCCTCACTTAAACGTCTTGATGTCTTGAGCACATCAGTCTGGACACTAAAAATGAAATCACACACACAGACACACACACACACACTCAGAATTATCCTGTTATTTTCATGGCGTCTGAAATAATAATGTAATTTTCCTCTTGGATTTTGTTGAGGAACACTTACTTTGGGTAGTCTTTTGTGATGAATGGACTTTACAGGGAGTGATCCTCTCCCTTGGATGAACTGTCAGCATGGCCTTCAGGAGCTCGATACACTGCTCTCGCTCTACAGCCTCAGTCAGGTTATTTTCTTCCAGACGCCTCTAGTTAAGGAAACATCGTCAATTTCACCATCAGTCAACTCATCCTCATGATCATGAAAAGACAATTGATCATAGCAACAATGAACTTCACACTTACTGCTTTCAATTCATCCAGAGACTTAAACTTGTGTCTCTTTCTGGCTCTTATCTTGCAAACTTTAGAATATTCAGAGGGAGTCTAAAAGAAGGATCAAAGTGTTAATGTTCCTAAAAATCAATCTGAATGATCAACTGTTGAGCGTTGTGAAATGTAAACATGTCAACAAGAAAATATACTAATAAAAGATTAAATAAATTCTGTAAAGGTCAGAGAAGGTTCATTGTGGTACCTTGATCCTCCACCTTCGGTAGCCAAGAGATTTGAAGAAAATCCTAGTACGCTGACAGCCAGCAAGAAAATCTGCATCTGGCTGACCCAGGAGTTGCAACAATGCTCCGCATCTACAGATTAAACAGAGAATTACATCAAAACATGCAAGAGGAAGCAAAATATTTTTCTCAGGTGGGCAAAGTAACGACCCGCCCGTATCTTAATGGCCTGTTAGGTTGGGTGAGAATAAAAGGGTAAGCCAATCAGAGGCCGAGCAGGGCAGTTCATCCTGGAAAGCCTCTGATCTCTTTCTGACAACATGTTAATGCTAAGACCTCTGTTCTTTGCACCACTAAACTTTCAATAAATTCCTTCTGTCATTCTCAAAGTTACTTTAGGGCACTTCCATCTGTTTGAACAAGAACAAGACCATTTCATTTCCTATTGCCTTAAATATCTTTTTAATTCCGTCTTCACACACTCATCATACATGTGGGACATACATGAAACACTAATTAGAGCAAAACAAGAGAAGACACACAAGTGCAAGTATTTGACAAACTGTCTGACTATAGATCCAGATGACTTACGACTTCATATTCAATTTCTCCTGAAAACGGTTGACAGCCGCTAATCATCTGGAACATGGCACAGCCCAGGGTCCACATATCAATGGCCTCAGAAAACTTGCCGCTCAAGATAATTTCAGGAGACCTGAAAGTGGAAGAGAAACATCACAGGATGTTCACACTGTTATATTTTTGAAAGTGAACACATGCAAATAACATGTTGCAGTGGGGAGGCACACAGCTGCTTCTTTGTGGTAAAAACAGTACACTACCAATTCACTCCAGTAATAATAATAAGAATGGTGTGCCATACCTTAAAGTTTGTGGTTGGAGAGTCATACCCCGCCTGGCATCTGATCTGTTCATGGCCAGACCGAAGTCTATCAGCTTGACTTCAAAGGGCCGTAGTCTGTGATTCACCATCATTATGTTGTCCAGTTTGACATCAGTGTGGATCAGCTGGTTCTCCTCCAGTGCCTTCAATGCTGTGGCCACCTGAAAGTACAAGGTCAGTAAGAATCTACAAAAGCCTAGAACTGAGTGTTCAGTGCTTTGCTTTCCATCTGACGGTGCTGTGTTCATACCTGTTGGATGATGGTTCTGATGTCACTCAGAAGCATAGGGGCAAAATCTGCCTTCTCCCAATAGTCATAAAGGCTTATATCCAATGACTCAAACACAAGCGCCTTGCCAGAGCTGGTCTGAAAACAATCAATGTACTTGACAATGTTGTGTTTGTCAAGGTTGAGGCTCTTGATCTTTCTCGGTATGGAAATCTGGAGACACAGGCAAGTTTGACATGATTAGTGGTTTGCAGAACTGTTGAAGCTGGATGTCTTGAAGATCGCTGAAAGGCAGAGCTTCATATTGTGGTGCTCCAAACGTAGTGTACAAATAATCACTATATCTTTAAGTAAAGGTCATTTAACTACACTAAATAAAATGAATTGCTTTTTCGCAACCAGGGTTGCATACTGCATACTGGGATTAAAGCAAAACAATTTTTTTTTACTTGATTGTTTTTTTTCTAAATACAGGCTGAGACTATTTTTAAGTTGTAACGTGGGTTTAAAATGGCTAAACAAAATTGTATTAAGCAACTATTGCATTAATTTTTTCGCCAACACGCAGGCTACTGATGCCTAAGAGACAGAATGAAAAGTTGCCTTGGTTAAAGCCAATAAAATAATATTGGCAGTAGGCAGAGGTAACTTATGATAGCGTTTTATATGTTATAGGAGACAGGGTTCAGCAGCCTAGCACAAACGCCATTCCTATAGCCAGACCTGTCTCAACCTCCGCTACACCTGCCATCAATAGATGAGCCTGCAAGCCAGCCCAAACTCCGTACATTTCCAGCCACACGCATATCAGGGAAATATAGGAGCTTTTCTGACAGGGGGTGATCAAAATTCCTGTGGCTGGAATACAGCATCTCAAGAGATGTTGTTTTTTGTAAGTCTTGTCATCCTTTCCCTAAAGCAACTCATGAGGCTAGATTCATCAATACAGGCTTCAAAGACTGGAAACATTTGTCTGAGGGTGGCGGCAACAGGGTTGTGGCATGCCCATTTTCCCCAGGGCATGCTGCAGCCCTGGGGAAAATGGTTGGTTTTAAGCAAAGTCACCAGCCAAGGCGGGGAAATATTATTAACCAGCTGAACAACGATGCCAGCGACAAGTCCTTCATTGAAAGACACAGACAGCACATCATGATGGTCATGGATCTTATCCTGTTCTGTGCAAAACAAGAAATCCCATTGTGTGGGCATCGGGAAAACCCAGATGCTTTAAACAAGGGTTTATTGTTTATGTTTATTTCGGGCATGTCAATTCATCATCATCACATTTCATCATTGTTCAAATAATACAATACACATGGCCGAAAGGGAAAAGCGGGAGAAGCTTATCTAGTCCCGCCCCCATTACCCACAGGATAAAATCTTCATCCTAATCTTTTCTTATCTTTTGCATTTTACATTTTTTACCAAACAATTTCTTTTACTATGACATTTGACAAAACATGTTACAGCAGTAGCATACAGAGCTGAATTCAAGCTCTAGACAGTACATACAGATTACGTGTGTGTCTGCACATGTGTCCATATTAGTCCGTCATGAGTGAACAACAGTCTCATCTTATAGCCAGGCATGTCACAAGGTCAGAATGATGGTCCGATCGGCAGAGAGCAAAAGTCCAGTGTATTTATTATTTGTTAGGATGGTGTGAGAGCCCTTTTTATGCCATTTTTATTTTATTCATCCGTCTCCTCTGCAGCTTTTGCTGCTGTTCACTTCGCCATATCCTCCCGATTAGTTGCTACGTCAACTCGAATCAGTGCCAAGAACTCAGGGATTGCGGAGATGTCAGAGCGCATCCCGACCACAGCACTCCTAGTACTGGCGATGTCCGCCCACGCACTGGTCTGCCCAGTAGCGATCTTTCTCATTTTCCGATATTGCATAAAGATTCCAAATCCCAGAGCGATCGTTCCAATTGTCATGAACGTGAACATATACACGTCCTCGACATCCTCCACATCCAGTGCGGCAAGGCTGATGACTTTCCTCTTTCCCCAAGCATCCATAGTGTCGCTGGACATGAAGGTCCCATCCGGGCATGTCGGTTCACCAGAACCCGCACGCCGTGTTGAGAACACTCTGTCATTCAGTGACCAGATAGACATTATAACAACATCCTGCTACGTACAACTGGCATTGGCCTTGGACCATACAAGTTTCTCAGGTTCAACTTATTGTTTGGGTACAGAATGTTTTTTGTTATGCTCCCATGCCATCTCAACACAGTGTCTGTTGATTCGTGCCTCTGACCTTTATCAACCCTCCTGTATTAATCTGTACTGGTCAACGGTTGAATTTACATACTTTTTCTTGAAGCCACTTAGTGTTGCTGATTTTTTGACATCTTCTTCTAGCACATTCCATTGTTTAACACCTGTTACCGGTAAGGAAAAGGATTTTAACGTAGTTCGTACCTTCCTTTGCCTGAAAATCATGTTCCCTCTGAGATTGTAACTCTTCTCTCTGTCTAGGAAAAGTATTTGCAGGTTGTGACCTTGCTAGCTACTTGAGCTGGTTTCCAAATATGACCCAAAAATAAAAAGTTGACGGGATGAATTACCAAAGAATGGCAAACTACTGCACCACGCTATACAAAATGGGATACTGGAAATTGCAGCATCACTCCTTATAAAAAAAAAATAAAGGCAGATTTGCATGATGAGCCAGATACGTATTATGTGATCTTGTGCAAAGACTTGCCAAAAAGAGTGCTAGTGGCAGTATGCGTCAGATACCTGCAGAGCGGCACATTGAAAGAATGGGCTGTGGGATTTGTGAAAACGGACAACATGACTGCAGAGGCAATATCGGCTAAGATTTTGGAAGTGCTGGAGCCATTGCACCCGGGGCTGTGCGTCGGATTTGGGTTTGACAGTGCATCAGTCATGTCAGGGAACAGAGGAGGGGTACATGTGATCCTGAAGAAGACGTTTCCCCACGCTGTATATGTGCATTGTAGCTCACATAGACTTAAACTTGTCCTGTACATAGCAGCTAAACTGTCTCCTGGCATTTCAACGTTTTTCAACATTATAAACAGCTTGCATAACTTTATGACTGGGGCGCACAGACATGGCAGATTTCTGAAAATACCAAAGCAGGTGCGACCAGGGCAAAAGACACTGGATCTGGAGAGATCCTGTGATGTGAGATGGAGCCCATGGTCAAATGCAGTCAGTAAGGTGTTGACGCCCCTGGGCCCTATTTTGGAGACCCTCGCCACATTCTCCGAAAATTCTGGCCAAACCAAACTTTTTGTTTCTGCTTGTCACATTCAACCAGTTATTTGAAGTCAGCGACTACGCCACTAAGGGCTTGCAATCGTCCACACTATCAGTTACAGACTGTGTTGATCTGATCGAAGGGCTCAAGTGACAGCTACACACAGTTTAGGAATGAAAATTGATAAAGTAATGGCACTGACAGATGAGCTGATGGATAAACATGAGATTGCGCGCTGGGATATCAGTGGATCACGCAAGAGGAAGTTGCCGGCCAGGTTAGACAATATGCATGTTGAATTTACTCTGGGCAAATCATCATCTGTACAGAAAACCTTGAACTTGTGGAATGATGGCGCTGAACACTCGTTTCAAGCGCGACACATCTGGCTATATGAAAGCCGCTGCTGCCTGCTTGCCACGTTCAGACACCTTCGGTGACAAGGCTCTCATCCAGCCTGCCTGCCTGCACTTTTCCATTCCCGTGGAAGATGCAGAGCACACTGTGTTTTTGCAGCAGCTTAAAAGAAAGGCAAAGGCCAACAAGACCACAAACGAGAACATAGAAACACTCGCAGAAGTGCTCGACGCAGGCCCCTGTGATATTTTCCCCAACATGAACAGTCTCCTGCGGGCCCTCCTCACATCGCCCATGACGACATGTACTCTGGAGAGACTGTTTTCAGCTGTCAGTCGGATAAAAACAGGCACCAGGGCAACAATGTTGACAGGTAGACTGAACTCTTTGTCCCTGCTTTCATTTGAAAGGGAATTGACGGATTCACTGGAATATAAAGACATACTTGCTGTGTTCAGCACAAAACCTCGCCGTCTCCTGCTGTAACAAGCCCCATGTCCCGCAAGCAAGTTTGAATTGAATTGTGTAAATGTGTGATTATTTATCAGTTGTCTCGGATTGTTATGCTGTTGTTTACATGGTTAGATGTTATTCATTTAATTATTCTGAAGAAATAAGATACAGGAGAAATAATTTGTGTTTAGCAGCTGTGCCGGATTAAATGCTGCTGTTATTTCATCTCGAGACAGTTCTTCTGCCATTCTGAATGTATAAGAAAGTTAAATAATTTTGGACAGTTCCCTGCCCATGCTGGGTAAATAAATGGAGAGAGAAACAGACCCTCCAAAGATATCATTCTATTTCAGTCTTTTTGTGTATTGAACGTTCTAACGAGATAAATGAAAGTCTTTGTCAGCTTCAGCACTGATCTGAGGACAGCGACACAAGAGCCCCTCAGGTAGGCTACAGAGTCGCAGTTCTCAGTGTCGCAGAAAAGCGCTGCAACAGAGATGAAGGGGAACCCGCTGTCTGTGCTTCAACCAGGCTTGTCAAGAAGCCCAGCACTCTGTCCAGCTGCTCACCCTCCTCAAAGAAAATGCCCTTTGATGTTTCCCAGGAGGATGCAACTTTTCCTGCGATGACGGCCTGTGAATATATATATTTTTTGGGAGGATGCTTAAAATAAATGTACAAACACAAGGCTAACAGAAAATGTTTCACTTAAATCATTAATTTACCGTGTTTTGACCAAAATGAATTACAGTATGTGACTCAAGTTTCATTTTCAAACTCACTTCAAGATGTTGCAGTAGGCCGTTATCCTGAGTGATGAATGCCACGAGAAGGTCACTAGTGACTCTTCTTTGGTGTTCAGCTTTCTGAGCCCTTTCCTAAAATTTGATTAAACAGCATTCAGATGTTAAACATAATTATTCTGGTTAAGTATATTAAATAAGATTTGTTGTTTGTCGATCCTTTGCATGTCCTTACCACAAGCCTGTCGAAAGATGCACCTTCTCTCAGGATCCCAACGTTTCTGTTGTGGTGACAGCATGTTGGTCCACGCTGTTATTACTGTCCTTAATCAAGACACACAAAGACATGACTTAGTGCACTGGATATGATTTCTCATGCAATAATCTTCACTCACATTAACCTGCTCTCTAGGTGGAAAGCTGTAAGGCCTCTTACTGTAAATGTGGTCGGTGTCCTTTGGACTCTGCAGAAAGCAAACCATAATTGTGTCAGAAACTGGTGTTGTACACCTGATGCAATTTATCATTAGCTTCAATAGTTATATCAGGTGTGCTTTAGAGATCACTTCAAATAACTGCACTGGCTAGAGATTTGTCAACAAATGCATGTCAGAAATGTGCCTGAGTGACATACAAATACATTTATTGCAAAAATGACAGATGTATTCTTGAATCCATTTAAATTGTTCATTTTTGATCTGTTTATTGCCAACTGCTGAAAGTTTGTTAATTTTACTAATACATCAATTTTACACAAATGTTCATTTAATAGCTGAGTGGTGACCTATTTTCCAACAGGCAGGAGTGATGGACACTGTGTCAGGTCTTCACTGACCATGGTGCTGCTTCTGTGTTTTCTTTTTCGTGTGATCCTGAATACCGGTGGTACATTGTCACAAAGGGTTGCCTTTCCTTCTTCTGTAAAATGGGCAAACTTCCTTCCGTACCTGTTATAAACATACATTTTCATGACCCAGAATCAAGAGATGAGTGTTACCATAAAGTGTTCTTAATAACTAAATAAAAAATCGAGTTATCTGTTAGAAAAGTCCTGCAGCGTACCCTTCCAGCCCAAGGTTTTCTAATAGGTCAATACACCACCATCTTCTCAGGAGACACATGTCATCCTAATAAAGAGCACAATTACTTGATAAGGATAAAAAAAAAATTATAGTATAAAAAAAATGTGGTGATATAATTTTTTCAATTTTTTAGGATACTTACAACACTGAAGTCAAAGCAAGCATCCATGGCAATGTACCAGGCATACTGTAGTGATGATAAATTATATAAATCAATACATGTAAGACACAGGTAATAACTGACAGCCAGTGTTGGGTAGTAATGTGTTATTAGTAACGGCATTACTAATAACGCGTTACTACCCAACACTTTATTCAGTAACTAATAATGTAACGCGTTGTTTTTTTTAATTCAGTAACTCCGTTTCCGTTGTCAAACGCTGCGTTTCTCCTTCAAAAATACTTTCTACGGTGAACCAGTTTATAGTCTATGGAAGACTTTATGGCCTGACTGAAATAAATAGGCATTGAAAAAATACTTTGCTGTTTGTGTCAAGGTTTGTGTTGGTGCACAACGGATCATATTGCTTGGATGATTAGATTCAGTGATGTGGATGCAAATGAATTGAAACGGTTGTTTTAATCAGCAATTTGTATTATTCAGCATCATTACAGAACTGAAATGACAGCTAGAGGGGAACTCAACCAATCAACCTTTATTTAATGGGAGCATTGGAAAAACGTTTTACAGTTACTAAAAAGTTACTTTCTCAGTAACGCATTACTTTTTGATTTAAGTAACTGAGTTACTTTTTTACAAAGTAACTAGTAACTGTAACTAGTTACTACTTTTCAGTCACTAGCACAACACTGCTGACAGCTGAATACTCAGTGAAAAAGTGGGCACACATTTACACTGAAATATGTAGTGCAGATGAGGACATTGTTATTACAATAAACTGTATATTACAAAAGACATGACATACTGCATGGAGAAAAAACAGAGCACTGTCCACAATTTATTTACTTCATAGTAACACTGGTTTAATTTTTTTTCTTCAAAAAAAGTTACTGTATTGATTTCAAGTCATTGTAATGTGTTGTATTGCTCTACATGAGCCAAACATCGGCCTTGAATTGTATTGGAGCCATGGAAAATACTACATATCACCCAGTGTACTGTTAAATCACTACTTCCAGCTTCTATAGCTGGAACAAAATTTGGTGAACTTGTATTTACCTGGGCCCGTATTTAACAAGCTTCCCAGAACTACTCCTAAGAATTGACTTAAGAGTGAAATAATTCTTAGCTTAAAGCTGCAATTGAAACTAATGATCAAAAAAAAGAAAGAAAAAACAACCTCATCATCATGTGCCATATTACTTTATATGTCATTACCCTCACTCACCATTATCATGAAGACACCACAATCAACGTCATGTGTCTGCTTAGGAACACCCTGAATGACGGACAGTTACAGTTAACAAATAGTAGATAATTACAAATCAACTTGATAGTGATATTGCAAGCAATACCTCCAAATCCAGAGCAGTCTTCTCCATCCAGGTTCCCACAGCAATCTACTGTGCAACACCTCTGGGCAACAAGAGGCCTTTGCCTTTCATCATAGCCCTACTAAGAAAACGGGCTTCACAAACTCTGAGCCTAATGCCAACCCTGAGTTGCCTGAGCCTGAGATCAGAAACATTGACTTGTCTGTTTCAGAACATTTGAACAGAATTAGTTCAATCAACTCTAAGTATTTTCACTCTGACATAAATGTGTGCATGAAAGCCATCAGTTATGTAGCTCTGATATTATGATTCACCTCGGCAACAAGGAAATTAAAGACAAAAAAAAAAAACTTGGGGTAATACAGAGGTAGACATATGAACGTGAGCTGATGCAGACCATGGCATTTATCTTTAAAAGCCAGCATGGAGAGTAAAAAGTGTCAACACTTTCAAATTGTATCTAGAGTACTTCACTTAGTCATCAACCTCGTATAGTGCCATAAAGTGAGCTGTAAACTGAAGGGATCAAACAAGTTGGATGCACAGTTTACTTATACTTACTTGCACAGTCAGAGTGTGACACAGTAAAAATGATTTTGCCATTATGAGGTTCAAACCCACCGTGATCTATCTCATTTTTTTTAAATGTGCTCGACAGCATTCTACATTTCAACGTATGTACTTTTAAGCCACAATTTCAACCAGCAACATCACAATCATCATCAGACACAAATATTCACATAATCTCCAACATGATATGACTACGATAGGAATGTTCAGTCAGTGCAATCAATGACAATAAGACAATGATTGCTCATTGATCAGTGTCTTGTATAAACTAAGCAATGATTACTTCTGTAATGTGAAGTAAAAGTACAAGGACAGACTGACAGTCTGACAGCTGCCTTCATGACCACACACTCTCAGTGTTAGAAAGAAGGATGATTCATCCATTTCATTCTGAATGAGGATGAAGTCACCATGACATTGCTGCCTGTGTGCTTACATTTATGACAGTCATTGTGTAAGACAGTAATATCTAACCAGGATTTGAAGTTTGCAAAAAAATGTAACTTCTGCAAATGAAGTGATCTTTTATGTGCTTTCATATATAAAAAGTACACATTGGATCAAATTAATGCAACTGTATGAGCAAGGAAAAAGGTGTGTCAGACAGCTGCTCCAGGCTCAGCAAGAGGGTAGGGGGCAGACAGAAACTCTGAGATTGTTAAAGAATGCCAGCAAGTCTCTGTGCTGAGACAAACTATTTAACATTCATTAACAGAGCCCTGTGTGTAAACTTTAGGAGTTATTCTTCCATGAATCCCTCCATCCATCCATCCATCCATCAGTGGCGGCTGGTGACTGAAAAAATTGGGGTGGACAGGAGGAAAACCAGTCCACGGTGTCGTGTTGTTCTATACAAGTCAACTGCTGCCATTCTGAAGGTGTCAATCGCGGTGTTTAATTTTGAAGGGTAGGGTCAGGACCGGATTCTCTCGTGTTTGTTAGTTTGACTTCCTGTCCGTCTTGACACGATCGCTCACGAAAAATAGACCAGATGAAACGATTGTTGCAGGGCACAAGTAGTGATCGGAATGGCAGTTCCTTTTACTGTACTGAATCTCTAGAATCTGTTCATTAAAATGATTCGTTCACCGAATAGTTCAGTGCTCTCCAACTCCCTGAACTGATAAACAGCCAAACGATCCGTAATTCAGGTCATGATTCAGCCCTGAGGTTCACGTTCCCTTACTGAGGGACGGTGCGTTCACGGACTATAGTATACAGTCATTCGCAGGAGACGCAGCGCTGCTTTAAGTGGTACACCTGCACTAAAATGATTACACGGTGAAGTGTCCTCTGTGCACAGTAACATGATGCTACACAGATGTTAGCAACACAGCGCCACTTTCAGCACAGTACGTGAACGAGAATCACGTCCTCAGCGACGCGAATCATGAGTGAATTAGTCGTTCGCAAACGACCTGCTGAGGACGTGAATCACGTTCACGCAGCGCTGTCACTGAATCAGTGTGAACGCGAATCATGTTCGCGAACGTGAATGATGGCGCGAAAGTGATTCACGTCCTTTGCAGGTCTGAGAATAATGTTCGCGAACGTGAGTGCAGTAAAAGTCACTTAACATGAGCCCTAGTTTTAGCAGTACGGTTACTGAACGTGAATCAACTCCTCTACCCTGAGTGAGTGAGTGACACAGCGCCACTTTCAGCACAGTACGTGAACGAGAATCTCTGTGTGCAGTAGGTTCGCGTATCATGAACTACTCACAGCGCGAACGTGAATCACATCCTCACAGTTCTCTGAGTGAGTCGCGGCACTACCACTCCCAGCCGGCATGCTCGCGGCTGAGCTCAACTGAACTGAGAAAGGAACGAATCAGTTTGTGAAGTGATTCCATTCACTTCGTTCACATAAAAGATTCGTTCGTTCGAACGACACGTTCACGACCGACACAACACTAGGCACAAGCCAGCGGCGTGTCTGGTGTGTGTGAACGACACAATCGGTTAACATGGGCCGGTGTGTCCCCGGCCGGCTAATAATGTACAGTGGGCTAATATACAAGACAAAAAAAAAATATCAATGTGTACCCCTTTCCGGGATTTGATCCCCTGTCAGCTGAATGGCAGGAAACTGCTCTACCCACTGTGTTACCGCAGCAGTTAATATTAGCAACATCACAATCGCCCAAATCAACTGTGTTGCTGCTCTGTATTGTGTCCCAGTTGTGTCGCTAACGTTATGTCCTCCAGCAGGACAAACGAAACGAAAACTATGAATTATCTTTCTGACTGCTTCTCTCTGATTTCTCCGAACAGTTTTTGTTCTTTCAGAAATTTGCTTATATTTCCTTTGAAACCGATTCCAATATCACGAACTCCATATTTCTTGCATGGCTGACAGTGAAAGCCGAAAAATTCATATAAGTATTTTTTGTTTACGGTTGTATAAATGTGAGAATGAAATGTGGAAACTGTTATTGGACCAACCTGCTGTCAATCTTGTATTCTGGTTGCTGATTGGTAAGGGAGGACGTCCTCCCTTAGCGCGTCATTTTACGTGTCTTAGCCAATTATAGATCAGCATAAAAAAAATCTTAAATGCATTGAGTGAATGGAAGGAGATCCCTCCCACGGAGGACAGAAGCCCTCCGTCCTCCTATAGCCCCCATCTCCCTGCTCCTCTCACAGACTGTTGTCTCCTCCGTCTGCAGCTGTTGAACCATTTTAAGTGGATTTTCTTCCAAAGAAGAAACTTTTTTTTATTATATATATAT
>CAEMYA010000029.1:1966022-1980847 GCA_903131615.1 Diplodus sargus
AAGAGGCAACATGGTGCGGTGACAAAAGCGCCCGGACACCGACTGAGACCAGGGTTCATCTTTTTGATATCACTCTGCTGAGGATACGGGGTAAGTTTAACGTAATATAGAAATGAACCTGTGTGTGTGTGATCCGTGTGTTTTACTTTGAGTTATGAGGCTTCACAGTGTTTGTAATACTACACCGAACAGATGAGTGCTCCACCTGGGCGGCTCGGCTCGGCTCGGCTCTCCTCTCTGAACAGACTCTGCTGTTATGAGCTTAAAACGTTCACTTTACAGCTTGTGTTGTTGTTCTGGTTCTTAAACCCTCCTCAGTGTCCGGGCTCTGCCTCTGTTTAGAACTTTTGGACTGTTCCCTGTAGTTAAGAAAAAAAAAGTCCTGATGTCTTGAAGATTTCCAGGCATTCCAATTTAATCCTGTCAGAGTCCTTAAAGCGCCTGAACCTCCTCTGACTCTCTGCCACATCAACAAAAAGCTCTCTATAGTCACAGTTGAGGGTTAGAGACACTGAAAACAGTGCTTTTATATTAAGTCATGTAGCCTACAGTAGAATAGTAGAGACATCACAGATGATAAAATCACCAGAGAAACTGGGTGCTTCATTGGCTTTATGTTTGGATTGAGAAAAGTCTTTTGAAATGAATTATTTGTGGTTTTTTGTCCATACAGTAGTGTATTTAGATCAGCCATCAGAAACACTGCTGTTACCAGCGGCGGCACAAACCCGACTGCACCCTCCATATGGTTATCATGAGGTCCGATCAGCACCTCTCTGAAACAGGTTCAAGAACCCCATATTCTCACCTTCATGAAAGGAGGTTCACTGTAAGACCGCTGTAGTAGACTTCATTCATTTTAACTTGATGGGCTAAATACAAGTGTTAATAAGTGTACATAAAGGTATGAAAATATTGGATTTATATACACAAATGTCGCAACCTGGGCCTCATCCTTTTTCTCCCTCTCCTCTTCCCCCATTTCTCAATCTCATCCCACCCCCCGTACGTCTCACCACTGTCTGAGTCTTTCCACTGCATTGATGGCTGAGGAAAACACAAGGATCTGTTATATACAAGACTGAGTTATGCTAATATAAAACTTACTGACATTTAAGAAGACCTCCCTCAGTTTCCCTTAGAACGTCCGTGCCATGAATGGATGTTTGTACGGAGGCTTGGAAAGCGCCGTGAAGGAAACTTTCTTCACTCTCTAATATTGGTACGGGCTTTGGTCCAAAACTCCAGTATTAGTTCGGCTACCATATATAATTTCTTTTGATATTGTATGGCAAGTTTTTTTTTTTTTGTTTGTTTCTCTTCTTCTATACATTTTTTATTATATTTATTGGATACAGTAACTTGGTCCCATCTGGTTTGCAAGAGCATAGCTTTGGTTGGACCACTCAAACCATCAAAAATGCAAAAACCTCAACACAACTTAAAACCGTCTGCAGTGTGATCTACCTCTCCACTGTCCATCTGTAAAATCGGTATGTTTTCAACTGCTTTTGTGTTGTTTTGTCATCCACCTATTTGGAGCTCATATAAAAGCAGGTTATTAATAATGATAATTATAATAATGATAATATTTTATTTAAAATAATTTTATTATAATATATTTTATTGATGTAGAGCTTTCTTTATCCTTAAAGACAAATAATCACATTATATAGCCTAATTATTTTAGTGACAGTATGAGTGTTTGGAGAAGTGGGACGCTGTAGAGGTGGTTTGAGAAGTTTTAGTCTTTTGCCTGCTGTGAGAACTTTTTCACCAATTGTCTAGTCAGTTGTCTATATCTGCCATAAAATCGATTTAAGGTGCAGTATCACTTGACCTATTCAACACATACAAGCTTCTTTTTTCCTTCACTCTTGTAAGTATTCAGGTTGGTTGTGAAACACACCCACATGCACTCGGTCGTTGCTGGTGTTGTGTGTGAACACAGTAGGCGCTCCTGGAGGCGCGTGTCCAACCAGCCATGGATGTTTTTCCATAAACAAGCAGTGAAGCTCTTCTTCTGCAGACGAAGCAAGTTTGAGTCCTTTTGATTAGGGAAATGTTTGTCTCCTTATGGAAATGGTTGACCCTAAAACAAGGGACTGAGAATTTGAATTGTGACTTGAGAGGCAAATGGATTGAAGGTTACGCCGAGGTTGAAGGCTTCATGGCAGCTGTTTGAAATCTGAATGTTTTCCATACAGACGTCATGTCAGGTTCAGGTACTGGCTGTGTTCTGGGCTGTAGCTTTTTGTTGTGTCTGCTGGCCTGTCAGTTTGTGTTGTTTCACATAGTGATTTATGTCCTGACCGTGTTGTTACAACTGTAGCCTGCTTTTGAATGTATCCTAGTGAGGTAAGATGTCCTTGAAATGTTAGCTCTGAGAAGACTGAGGACGGTTCAGTGACAGGGAGAACAGAACCATGGTGGTTTAGCGACCAGTATCTGTCCTTCCATTCCATAAATCATCTTGGTTCTGTGACTGGCCTCCATCGAGTCAGCCGCTGACTACTACTGCTTAGTAATAGCAACAGCAAGTAAAGCTATCAGTCCCAGCTGAGGCAGAGCAGCCTGGAGGACAGCAGAGGGAAACCTGGAAAGTATTTATCCATAAAATATGATCCATTTTCACCAAAATCAGTGAATAAACAGTTACAGCCTGGTCCCCAGCATCATAAATATTAAGAAACTGTTAATGGACACAGATTTTGTATTTCTCTATCATTATCCATACAAATGACAAACTCTAAAATACCATGAGGAAAACCTACACAATGACTTTTGTGTAATTTGTTGGAGCTGATATTGGTGTATCGGGTAGGATATGCAGCAAAGCATGTGTGATTAAAAACACTTGAACATCCATTTTAACTTTATGGTGACTTTGAATCTACATAGATAAAGTGTCATCATTTTGTAACTATAGCTACATGACTTAAGCTCCATGTCAGAGGTTTGGATTTCATCTTTCAAATAAATTGACGGACCAAAGAATTTCTGTCCAGATTAAGTTGTTTCGTGTGGTTTCAGGGGAAAATTAGTGATAGAATTTGTAAAAAATGAATAGAAAAAGACACCCAGTCATCTAAATATAGATCCATAACAACACCAGTAGCACTTGTGTTCAAACCAGACACAACCACCTCTGACAAACCTGTTTCAGTCGCCACTCAGACCTACTTGATATACAACATAGGCAAATTTGGAGTCAAATACGATTTGACTTCATAGGGGATTGTGTGTTCGTGTGTGTGTGTGTGTGTGTGTGTTGGAGGAGGACTGCATGATTTTTCTTTGTAAAAGATCATGTGTTATGATCTCTGCTGAGGTAAAACCTAACGACAGTGGCTTTATTCTCACATGAAAAGACATAAACAAAGACATAGAAAAATCCTGAGAACATCCTCATCATCCAAAGAGGAGTTAAACTTTGTCTCTGGCAGTGTTAGTGCCATGCTCAGAGGGTCTGGCAGTGTGGGGGGGCCTCACATGTTACAATAGCTGCTGGTATCTCTGTGGACTGGCTGTCTGCTCAGGGATTCACTGTCTGGACTCCAGCTGTGAGTAAAAGACTGAAGAATCTCAATTTACACTCAACTGATTAACCCTCATTAGGCTCCATTAACAGTCACACACATGCACGCACACTGTAAACGTATACTTTTACATTTATATGTTGGAGATGATCAGTCAAGTGAGCTGCTCGGAGGGAAGTAGAAGGTGATGTAGGTATGTGCAGAATGGTGGATAGTTTGTGGTTTGTGCTGCTCTACATGCACAGTCACTGTATTACTTGGCAGTCCAGCGGAGAACAGGAAGCAATTGTTTCTTTTTGTTTTCCACCTGTTTGTTACAGAGACAGCCCAAAAAGATTCCCCTCAGGTGCTGCAGAAACCCGACTCTGCCTCAATCTGACTGATAGCATCAGTTCAAGCCAGGACGCTCGGTAATCGACATAAACACTCCCGCTGTGGCCCAGACCTCTGTCACACCATGAACTGATTCCGGAAAGTAATGTAGGAACTTCATAAAGGCTAAGACATCTGTGACCGTTGCCCTTTTCTCTTCCATTGCTCAGTTTTTCAGCAGGAGATCTCAAAAACAGTCTCACAGAATTCAGTGAAATTTGGCTCAAAATTCAGCCACTGACAAGAAACAAGCCACCATATTGGCTTTTTATAGAAGCAACAGCCTTTTTGTTCTGGATTAACTGGTTAAATACAGACATAGCAATCAGTCCATATAGGCTATGCTCTTTATTTTCTGGCATTTTAATTCTATTAACACATTTTCTCCCCTGCAAATATCATCTGATCTTAGCCAAATTTAGTACAGAGCATGTAGAGAATGGATAAAAACACACTGAAGAGGAGGTTTTGTCATTCCAAGTACAGATTTTTCCCAGTTATCCTTGCCAAAATCTTCTACCATGTCCTGGAAAAAATGCCTCTGGGTACTGTGGGATTTTTGACATGTGTTGGCTTGTGTGATTGTGATACCTTTTTTTTTTGTTCAAGAACTTAAGACAAGCGTTGGAAAAAAAGACGATTTCTTCAAACGTGATTTCAACTGTGAAATGGTAAATGTTAAAAGCATATTCCTTAATGCGTCACCTCTATAAATGGTTTTCAGTCTTGACAGTGTTGTGTGGTGTTCCTGTGCAGGATCCACACTGCATAACCAGACACACAAATATATAGAAAACAGAAAATGATCCTATCTTTACTGCATGCGGTGCTGTAAAATCTGAGGGCATTTTATTTATAGGTGGCAATAAAATGGGATTCATTAAAATGACTAACTCGGTTGCCATGAGTTTTAGTCATTAAACTAGTGAAAAAAACATTTTTTAACACTTTCCTGTGCTTACTCGGCTTGGTGTTTGATATAAACGCTGTCACGTCACAGTGGGGCGGGGCTTCAGGGATCTCACTAGCTGAGTAGGACAGAATGTCGTCATCCTGCTTAATTAAACTGCCTGAGAAGAACAATCTGCACATGCAGGATAGAAATAACAAGAGGCAGAGGTAGTTAAGCTGTCCAGTTGGAGTGCAGTGATATATTGTAACAAATGTATACATGTGACACGATTTCGATTTTAAATCGATCACGATTTCGATTTTAAATCAAAATCGACTGAAATTAAGTCACAATCTCAAACTTCGAATTAAAAAATGGAATCGTCGATGCTGCCACGCCCCCATGTCACGTTCAGTCGGCTTGCCAGTAGCTGGCAAGCTAATAGCTACAGCCAGCCAAAACGATGTTCGTTTTCCTGTTCGGCTCCCGGACCGTGGTCGGGAAGCACAGGGGAGATGATTTCATGATGATGATGATGATGATGATGATGATGATGATTTCTCGCAGCCAAACTGCAGCCTGTATGTACACTTTATTGCTGTCGCTACTCCTGCTACTCCTTTTGCTTCTCCTTCCTCTCCCATTCATTCACTGTCCACACATACACACGCTCCCTCACTCTCGCTCGCTTACTCACACCTTACGCACACACATCTCACACACCGCCCTATTCCTGAAAGGGGCTACGCCACTCTTACAACAATGGCAGCTGCAGATGCAGGAGACCCATCTACAGAACTTGAACCCCCTCCTCTTTCACTGAAGTCGTCGGTGTGGAAGTATTTTGGATTTCCAGTGAGCTATGTTAACAACATTTGCGTTGTTGACAAGAAAGCCACAGTTTGCAAGCTCTGCAGAAACTAGATGGCAGGTTATTTTGTTTAAGTTTCCAATTGACTGAAGATATACGTTTTTGGTAATAAATGTTTTAATTTTGACAATGTATTGTGTAGTACATACAGGTCAGATATTATATTGCATACAAGTCTAGTCTAAAAATGGCATAGCAACCTGTGCTTTAAAAAAAAAAAAATGTAGAAATTGTGAATCAAATCGAACCGTGACCTTAGAATTGAAAATGTAATTGAATCGAGGATTTGGAGAATCGTGACACCCCTACTTATCAAAAAAAATATATAAACAGGTGCCCATTCATATTACTAATAATTTCTACATCGCTGCTGTTATGGTATCATAACATAACACCTGTGTCATTTGGCTCTTTATATTTTCTGTTTATTTTAACGATCATGTATGAGTGAGAAAATGGCTCAAACTACAATTACAGGCAGTTGTTGTGGTGTGTTTCCATTGTTTTCCCTGCAGAGGCACAAAAACATTTGCAGTGATCGTCTTTAAATGCGTATTTCTCCAGTGTTAGATCTACGTCTTAACCATTTTAAGTTTAAATGAAGTAATTGAAAGAGCTTCTATGTCATTCAATTTTAATTAAATGTAATTAAATGATGTGTCCCAACAATCTTTTGAATTTGAGGGCCAGTATGTTTTTGATTAGGCATCTGACACATGATATATTTTTGTTATAAATATATAACACAACAGTGACGTGGAAATTAGATGATGGTAATTAGATGGTTGGATTAAATATTGAAAGTTTAGGGGAAAGGTTTTTTCATATTTGGTTAAATTAATTGTTATATTATTTGAGTGATAAAGAAAAATCAGTAGCTGCAGTCTGAGACTGTGTTATACCCAGAACCATGTAGGCCTAACCCTCAGCGCTGGTCATATCTAATGAGATGTCACCAAAGCTAGATCCCACTCAATGGGATTGACAATATAGGGTTATCAAATTAGTTAGGTTATGCAAACCGCAATATCATTAGTTAGTGTGCATGTGCAAGGATCGCGGCCTCCCTTGATCACAGAAAAGATGAAATACAAAAAGTCTATATGTTTTTTAAAAACATTTTTTATAGACTTCTTTTTATCCAGGATAGAGCTGGAAACATTAACAGGGGACAATAGAAGAGTAAACAGAAATGTCTGCAGTGTTTTTTTAGTACTGTGGTCACAAGCGCAGAAACGGTCTCTCTTTACGTTGTGTTTTGTTTGTCTAAAGCCTCCTCCTCACCTCTCTGTTAGAGCTGAACCTCCTCCCTCCTCTCAGGTTTCACCGTCGTCACCCAGGTATGTTCTCCTCTGACCCAGTCTGGGAAACCCTCCCCCCTCCGCCCTCGCTGCTCTTTTGTTGTTGCCACAGTGACGCCCTGGGCCGCACACCAAAACTGGTTTTCTGAGATGTGCCATCCTCACTACCGATCCCCCGATTGGTCGTTTTTTTTGTGAGGCGGGCACGGCGGCAAGTGTTTTGCTCTCAAGCCGGAAATGTGTGAATTTGTCTTTTCTAATGAGCCTGTTGTCAGGCTTGGTAGATGGCTGTGGTTCAGACATTTCTTGTCAAACTAATAACTTACACAACTAAACACTTAACTTACACAGTAACAACTTGTTTGATTTTTCACTTCTTAAACAGGTCTTCCCTCTGAAACTTCCCTCTGTTCTTTCTTCATTGTTGACACTGACAGCGACCATCTGTCATTGTTTTTACTATTGACTTTGAAACACAATCATCCAATTTAGCAGAGAAAGTAGTGACCAAAATGCCAAAGTTTAGATTAAAGTTGATCTGTTTTTGGATTCTGGATTTTATTTTGGATGAAAGAAATTGAGAATACAGAAAAGGTGGGGAAAACACTTCCCGATCCAGCGGTCTTACAACTCTCGGATAAAGATCAAATTTTTCTTCTCTCCATCTTGTATATGTTGGTATGCTGTCTGAATAACTCTTGCAAAACCGAAACTTGATAGCAGGCCAACATAAGAGCACTCTTGTTTGCATGTTGTTCCCACATCCATCAGGTTTCCCCCCTCCAGTCATGCAAACCCCCACCCAACTCCCCTGCAATTACTCTATGTCCCCTGGGCTTTTACTTTGTATCCTATAGAGCCTCATTAAGTTAAACTCGGGAATATTCGGCTTTATGTAAGGAAGAACGAAAATAAAGAAAATGGGCCTAGAGCTAGCCTGTGTGGAAGTTCACGCTAACCCCCGGTAACAGATGACACTCGGCTTCGGTCTTGATGAGTCGCGGTTTTCACGCGATGCCACGTTCACAGCTACAACATTACTGCTAACGTCACACTCGCTATCGCACGGCTGTCTTTCTCAAACACACACTCGCTAAGGTGATGCACACAATCTACGCAACTTATACAACTTACTTAACATATTCCTTCAAGGAGTTTGCTGCTTGAATAACACATTTTGGTTTATAACACACCTAAAAAATTATTTTTAAAATAATGTTCAGATGCTTAGGCAGTGCAGTCATGTGTTGCAAGAATAGGGACCCGCCAGTCCTGACATCTTAAACCAACCAGATTTGTGAGTTCATTGTATCACTACACCTCAATGATTTAGGACACAACATTTAACATTTGGCAAAAAAACAAAACAGACATGACACGGTGTGGTATTTTTAGTCTTATTCATGCAGGTTCATTGCATTTCGTCTTTCGTCTGTTTCACAATCAAGGAAAGTTTTTTTAAATAGCACGCATGCCTTCCGTGATAACAGGTTTCTAAAAGGTGTTTGTGGATGAATGCAGGCATGACGCAGACTTTAGTTCAGGTTGTGTACTCCTTTGGTGTGGCACGTTGTTTGACAGGATATTGACAATGGTAACATTTACCTTCAGATGTAGATGCCTGATGTCAAGGTATTTCTTTTAGTCCATCTTTATTCAAACTGTCACAGACATACTGGTATCAGAAAACCAACAGAACACTCTTATACAGACAGCTTTTGGTCATCTAGAAGTTTGGACACATTCCTCCTTTTGAGAAGAAAATTATAAGTTTTTGTCTCATTGTTGAGAATTGAATCTGTTCTGTGAAAACTAAGATCAAAATCTAAGGACTAATTTCGTTTTTTTAACAGTTGTAAACGTGAATATTTAGAGACTTTGTAGTACTTGCTATTTGAAATACGTACTGAGTTCAGTTTAGCTGTCATCTTATTTACTCACCACTTCAGGTGGTTCAGGCTTCTCTCATTCTTTCCCTCCTCATAGTATTTACAAGTCTTTGTTTTCCTCCCCCTCCTCACCCAGCCCTCATGTGCAGACTTGTGTGTGAACAGCCAGAGCTCATTCAATCAAGCCACACTGTCTTGAATTGGAGAGTTTGCTTTTTTTAGGGAACAGTTACAGGCATGTCCTCTGGCTACAGCTGCTTTGTGTTGAGACCTACGTACAAGTGATATTGGGACTCATTTGTGAAATAAACAACGTAAGATATTGTTTTGTACTGCACTGATACCTGAAAATGTTCAAGCTGCCCGGCTGACATCTTTTCTACTGCAGGAACTTGACAAAATGGTATTGTGATGTAACATGTAGAAGTCACATGTTCCTCTTTTGTTTCTTCTTCTCCATAAGTCTATAGAAAATGACTAAATGATGAAGTAATGACATTTTAAACTCAACATGTAAAGTCAGCTTCACCGAGGCATTATAAAGTTCTGCATGAACACTTCCTGTCCATTATTCAACACCAACCATCACCACCAACTTGGGAACAGGGGGCAGATTGTGACCATGTTTTACATTCAATCAGTTATTTTCTGCTAGTTTGAAGATGTGTGTGAAAACTCCAATTCTCACAATATGAATATTCTTTGCAGCAACAAGCATATATGAAAAATAGTCTACTTTCATGGCTACAACGTTGTGTTCTATCAGAATCAGCTTTGTTTCCAACATGTGAACACATCCGAGGTATTTGGCTGTTTCTTGTTGATGAACTCATGCACGAGCGAAACTTGGCCTAGCACTGTAGCAGAGATCATCCTAGCTAGCAGATCACCTGTTAATGCGTTAAGCTAATGCGTAGGGATACAGAGGTTCTACGGTTGAGAAAATGTAGTGCCACAAAGGGCGGTCTGGCGGCGATGTAAAGCGGTGTGAATTTTCTCTATATAATGTACACTTGAACTGATATAGATTTTTTTAGGTGCTTAAAATTCACTTTGCATCTGGACCCCAGTTCACTGCAGTACAAAGCTGAGCGTCTAGGCTGGAGCGGCTCTCTGCTTCTCCAAACTGAGGCTGCGCTGATCGGCAGTTACGGCAGGGAACAGATCGACTATAGATATGTACTTTATATGACCCCACTTCAAAAAACCCGAACTATCCCTTTTAAAGAGCAACTAAACCCCCAAACCACTTTTTTCTGCTGAAAACCAATGTATTTGGGTATGAAGTAGTGTTGCTGAGTGATTCTGGTCCAACTCTTGACATTTTAGTCAAAGTATTTCAATTTGGCGTATTTTGTAGTAAAAATGTAAGTGTGACTGCCCTCTATGGGTTGAAACACAGTTATTACAATCGAATTTTCCTATTGGCTGAGATGGAGGCAGATGACCTTTTGGAGGCAGCTTTCGTCACGGTCCACCACGGTTAGCTCCGCCCCCTCCTATAAAAACTAAAAAAAACAACAAAAAAACCCTTTTTTTTTCTGCACGTGTGAGTGTGGTGACAGTTAGGGGGGAGGGGGGAGGGGGGAATCGGAGAGTACTCCTGGAGCCCCGCCCATAATCAAGACATTTTTTGTATTTCCAGCTTAGAGCATGTCATCCAAAACTGAGGGGTTTAGTTGCTCTTTAAGTGATTGTCCTTCCATGTGATAAGTTCTCCATCAGTCCTTCCCTGTATTTGTTCTTCCTCATGTCATCTGTCTGTTTTTTGCTGAGTCATTTCAGACTGCTTTCTTGCATGGCAATGTAGAAGGAAAACATGTTTGGGAATTATTACATGTAAATATTGTGTTAACTTTTATTTTACCAGAAACTGCACTTAATACCTTTCTGTATTACATTCCTTGAAACTCCTCATTACTTAAATTATATCAGGAGACTGGACAGACACTGGTTTAACGGGAAGTGATTCGTTGGCAGAGGCATGCAGGTGGTAATTCTAGTTTCATGTCATAAAAGTGGATCGGAATTCATCCTTGTATAGCTCACACAAATTATGGCGTACACTATACAACAACTGTCCACTCACAGTGCAGGATCCCGATCATAACACTCCTTACACTCAGTTGTTTTTTGGTCAACATGGCTTAAACTAATGAAGTCCAATAATACAGTTGTGTTGTCTATACAGTTTTGGAGGATATAGTTTGTTTTGCTGTTGAACTGTATTATATTATGCAGCAACTACAGAAACCTTTACGAATGAAATCCCCTTTGAGCGTCTGATGACCCTCTCTTTTCAGGTGGATTTTGAAGATAAAAAAGAATGTTCAACCAACCATAAAATATTTGCATGAGTGACACTGAAGATGGATTGAATCAGAGGGGGAAATGTATGATTAATATAGACCCCAGACATACAAATGTCTGTCTGTACTATAAACTATCCCTTCTTTCCAGTCCTGCTGAAGTCCCTGTCTAGTCCTGTTGAGCACTTTCTAGGTGAGTTTGTTCTTGGAAACCAGACTAATGAAGCTTATCAGCTGTGCTAATGGTCTCCTCCGCATCATTAAACATTAAGCTGATGGGGAATGCCAACCCAAACTTGGCACCTGCTAACCAGGAGCTGTTAGCTGGTTTTTTGCACAGAACCATTTGGAAAGACACTGCTTTTAGCTGTTTAGAAAGGGCAGGCACTTTTAGAAAATACTTGGCAGGTAATAGGACAAACCACCTGTTTAACACTATCTATTGCAGGCTAACTTCAACCAATCAGATCAACCGCTTGAGAGTGATGCCACCAGTTGAGCCAGGTGGTAAATCATACTCTTCAAAGGCAGTCGCGAGGAGAGCAGAACTATTTTCCATTGCGAAAAGCCTTCAGCTGCACTCTTGGCTCATCTTCCATTGATATATTCTCTCCAGTTCTGATATAACTGATGCTCTAAGAGCTATTCGGACCTCTTTAAGTGACCATTGTTTTTCTTTCAAGCGAAAAGTTGCTTCTGAGTGTCACAGCTGAACCACACTTGTAGTTGTCAGTTATTTCTCAAAAGACAGTGTGATTGGTCCCATGCCAGTGTGTTCGGCCATAAGTGCAGCGTCATCTCACATGCATCATATTATCAGGAGGTTTGGCAGAAACCTGCCTGAAAAACCGGATGGTTAACTTGAACTGCAGCCTTTTATTTCTGTATCTATTCACGGAGTACTGTAGATTGGAAAAACACAGGTCAAGGTTGATTGTTTTTTTTTGTTTGTTTGCTTCTGCATGAATTTCTTGCTGTTAAACATTTCAGGATACGTTTTGTTGTTTTACATTTACAGTTTCACTTTTCACTGTTGTTGCAGCCATTAGTTGACTGCTATATCTTTTCATTAGTGCCTCTTTTCTGTTTCCTTTGAGGATCTGAGTTACCTGAGGATTCATTAGTCCATCTATATTGTTTTAATTATTCACACTGTGCCTGCATTTGATTTTTGATCCCTTTTTCATTTTTTTGTGTTCAGTTTATACCATTATAGTAAACATAATGTATATAAGGATTACACAGATGGGGAATAATGTTCTGCAGTGCATACTTTGTCATATTTGATTGTTGAATATTGAAAATTATTGAATACAATATTGAAATATAAATGACGAGTTTGAAAATGTTATTTTGGATACATTTGTTGTGATATTAATCGAGTACTAGAATGAAAATAGTTAGGTGCAGCCCTCATGATGTGTGGTCCGACCAATACCGAAGGCAGAAGTGTTAATACTAGTTCCAAAACAGCTGGATGCAAAAAGTCTGCTGCTGCAGTCTCCTCATGGCTGCAGCCTACCAATTTTTATTTTGCTAAGATCGAAGATGAAGGTTAAGGGGTCACTAAAGTCATCTCCAAAGTTATAAAGGATGCATCCCTCTGGAATAATGTCTGTATCAGATTTTGCAGTGGGCAACTCGACAAACCATTATTCCCATCCCTAGAACCATTCTTGGATGATCCTGAAAGACTGAGAACCTTCACCAACAAATATTTCACGTTCCATTTATTGAGCAACAAAAACTGTTCTTCCTTCTTAGAAAAAACCTGAGGCGCGAAGATGAGTCGGAGGCGAGCAGACTCCCAGGGTTCCCTGGGGCCTGACGATGAGGTCATGCCATATAGTGACGATGAGACGGATGACGAATTAGACGCAAGCTCGGAAGAGGAACCAGAAGAGCCACCAGGAGCCCCGCAACCCCCGGCAGAAGTTAGACCCAGTGGTGAGTGTCAACAGGAATACTAATAATGATGTTAAAGTGATTATTATTTTAATAAATTGACCCATATTTTAAGACATCTTTCCCCAAGTCCAATAAAAAAGCTTCAAATTGGTTCCAGTTTTGTGTACCCACTATGGAGATCCAGGTCCAGAATGTGTTTAGCCTACCTTAACACAAAGAATGGAACCAGGTGGATAGTGCTGCTCATATATTCTTTAGTTTATATGTTAAGTAAACCTTTTTACAATCTTATTTTTCAGAGATGGGATGGAAGGTGAAGGCAAATGACCGACCTTACCACCACCTGCCAGAGTTCGAGAAAAAAGTTTTCCTGTGTATCAAGAAGAGCAGATACTCTGTAAGTTCAGCTGTTTACATGAACCTGCTTGTTAATGGACTTCACCCAAAGGTGCCTTTATTTGCATTCCTTGTTGGTCCTGATAGACACTAATCCTGAGCACATAGCTGAGCATAGGTTACACACCCTGGACAAGGAGCAGGATGTTTAACATGTTTTCAATTAGCTTTTCAATGTGCTGATTATTTTTAGACTCATCCAGCATCAGTCATTGGTTTCACTTCTTTTCTCTCAACAATTAACCTGCAGTAGGGCTGGATCTTTGTGGCTATTTTTATATTGTCCAAATGTACTACTACTTAAGAGAGCCAACAGCAAGGAAGCGCTGACCTGGAGGACTGCGGGTCAAGGAACAGTCATCTCACTAATTGTTAAAAAACTATGAGGGTACAGTCACACAGAGGAGTTTGAAAATAGTCTTACATTCAACTACATTATCACATGCAGCTTTGATTTAAAACAAAAACAAGGAGTGTCATCATTCACTTTGATGTAGTGTCTCCTGCAGAGTCTCAAAATTTTCATAGAAACAAATTTCAACTAGTGGCCTGCTGGAGGAAAGGAAATCAAGCTCAAACCTGCTCTCAACCCAAACTGAATCTTATACTTTGTGGAAAGGTTTCAAAGGTGCAGCACAACGCTGCTTTGTTTTTTTAAAATCTTTTATAAGTCGATCTTAAGTATAAAATTACTTGCACCTGACATATCTTTTCATTGTTGGTTATGAACACAACTAAAGCAGTGAACATGAATGTATGTGAATATAAATGACTGTACAAAGTGTTGTCAGTGAATTGAACATGAAAGGTCCTTCTTGACCTTAAAAATATGAAAAAATCTTAACTCACAGCACATGATTTTTTTTGGGTGCTCTGATTGAGTGCGCACCAATCGATATCAGGCAGTATGCATTCTGAACAATTTGATCAGTGGGAATTTTAAATGTTCCCACTGATCAGCTGAAATGGAAAAAATGTAATGTAGGCTACAACACCAACAAGGAAGCCTGTTGAGTTTATATGAGTTTTCCTGGTATGTGTTCCTCCTCATGTCATCTGTCTGTTTCTGCTGAGTCATTTCAGACTTCATCAGGGCTCCCTGAGCTGCTGAAACGCCATGTTTTAGAATAGAGAAGAGCTATTTATGCTATTACAGCAGAGCACTGTACACTGCTTTCTTGCACGACAGTTTAGATGAAAGGTGAGATGACGTGGAAGCATGTGGATGAACGAGAACTAGGTGTGTTGTTGGAGAGCTCATACCTAAATTAGATGATGGCTTGTTTAGATATTTATACGTTTAGAAAAAAAAAATATATAAAAAAAAGAATATATATATATATATATA
>CAEMYA010000029.1:1981150-2011728 GCA_903131615.1 Diplodus sargus
TATATATATATATATATGTATATATAAATATATAAATATAATTATTCTTTTATTTCAGCTTTCGTTGACTTTTTCTATCCTACATTTGAAAAAGAAAAACTATAATTTAAACTATTCATTCTATAGTCTAAAGCTCTAGCTGGTTGGTCAAATGTTATGAATCGCTGGTGTGACAGTTTTTTTTTTAGCAGCTGGTGAACAGGGGAGTGTTTTGTTTATGAGCCTTTGTGTCGTTGGTCTTTGTGGAGGCTGAAACCAGATCGTCCAGCTGAGCCGACCTGTATCTGTCTAACGGACACATTAGACGCAGCAAGTCTCAGTGGGACTGAAGTCAGAACGTGTTAAAGATGACTTAAAGAGTGATCCTCTGTAAGTTAGAGTCCTTGATCTAACAAGAAGCTGCAGGAGAGAGGGCGAAACAGATGATGGATGGTCGACCACCCCTGTTTGTCCTGTAGAATCAAGGCTATAGCTGTTCAGAGTTCAGACGGTTATCTATAATGAAAGGCAGCTCTGTCGCGTTACTGATGTCCCCATGAACTGGGCCACTGCCTGCACAGTCAACCAGAACACTGACTGTGAAGTTGGAAACCACTTATTGTCACTAACCACAATCCATGCCCACATACTGGGGCTGTTTTTCCTGCTTCGGGCTGGCCCCCTTTAGTTGCAATGAAGGGGAATGTTAATGCTACACTGTCAAGTATATTTTAGACTATAGTGGGACCCAGCTTTGTAGGGTTTGTGCCCTATCGACAAAGCTAGGTCCATAAAGAAATGGTTTACCCACTTTGGTGTGGATGAACTTGACTGGCCTGCACACCATCCTGACCTCAACCTCTGAGATCAAGTGAAACGCAGACTGGACCACAGACGGCACAGTTGAGGTTACCCTGTGAAATCAAAGCTCTGAGACCAGACACAGAGTTGGTAGGGCTTCAGGGTCTTGCTCAAGGACACTGTGGCAGGGCAAGACTCTCCACTGTGTGGAAACCAGGCTGTAATGGACGGAGTTCAGATGGTTATCCTCCACTGAAACACAGCACTGCCTTAGTACTGACACCATGATAACTGGACTGATACCGGCAGAGGAGTTTTATTTCAACGCTCATGTTTGCAGAACTATAAAATGAGTTTCTAGTCGAGTTTACTGCTAACCGCCATCGTTCATTAATACATCTACAGAGCAAAGCATTTTTGGCATTTGTTGACAGCAGACCAATTTGACTCACAAGAGACTAATTTCAAGGAAAGGCTCCATTCTGTGCTGCAGAGTCCAGGAGACTCAAAACACGAAATCCTTCCTTTCCCATAATGCAACTTAATAGTCTTTTGGTTAGATCCTCCTTGCCCAGTGAGTACTAATGCCTTTCAAACAAGCTTGTAATACTGACTTTTGTTATACATTTGTTGTCTTCAAGCACAAGCTGAGGTAACCATAGATGTCATCGCTATGACATCATCAGGGTTATTTTCTCAGAAGCTCTTTCAGAGTCACGGGTCGAATATTGCTGCTAGTGAACAATAAAGTGATCCTGATCTTGGCAATCACCTCTGCCCTTGAACACAGGACCAAATGCTAACTGACCTTACACTTATCATTGGCTGCTTTGTGTTTCATGCAGGGAAACGGCATCAAGACGTACAAGTACAACGTCCTCACCTTCATCCCCCTGAATCTGTACGAACAGTTCAAGAGAGTTGCAAACCTCTATTTCCTGGCTCTGCTCATCCTACAGGTACATCAAAAAAATATGACCACCTGTCTTCTGGTTTACAGTGGTACAAAAAACAAGGAACCAGAAGTGATGTAATACTTTTTTTTTTGTTAGATTATTCCAGACATTTCCACCCTGCCCTGGTACACCACGCTGATTCCTCTGGTGGTGGTGCTGGGAGTCACTGCCATTAAAGACCTGGTGGACGACCTGGTAAGACACACACAGACACACACACAGACACACACAGACACACACACACACACACACACACACACACACACACACACACACACACAAGTTTTCTTGTGCAGTGCAAGGACATGACATTACAATCTCGTTACAGCTTTGGAGGCAGATTCCTGTTCTTTCATTTAGCAGATGGTTTTGTCCAAAGCGACTTACAATAAGTCGCCGTCATTCCTTTCAAAGCTGTTCAGTTGCACAAACAAGCTTGACTACCCAGGTATTAATATAGCTGGATCTGCATTGTGGGGTCCATAGAGTGTATGGCACTGCAGACTTCCACCGACCGAGCTGGCTAACTTCCAGTTTAGCCCCTGACTAACTTGAATGAAGATAAAATGACTGAATGTTGTTCATGGGAGAGGGATCATGTGTTAGCCCAGCAGCAGTCTGCACAGCCATGTAGCCAGAGTGCTGAAGCCCTGCCCCCCGGTGCATAGAGCCGTGTTTGCTGTTCATTTAGCATTATACATTAAGTATTATGTTATCTTGTTTGCACTGATCTCTTAAGTTTTCTTTCATTTAGGCACGTCACAGGATGGACAAAGAGATCAACAACAGGAAGTGTGATGTGCTGCAGGACGGCAGGTCAGAGCAAAATTGATTTTAAATCTTATTCAATTTAGATGAATCTAACTTTCTTGAACATCATAAAAAAATGATGAGAACAAAAAAGGATAAAACCTAGGATGGGTCCTCTGTCTGCTTCAGGTTTCAGTCGTCAAAGTGGAGGAACATCGAGGTCGGAGATGTGGTTCGTCTGAAGAAGAATGACTTTGTTCCGGTGAGATGAGCACACTTAATGCTGGGCTGTGTTACAGTTACTTAGCTAGCTGACTGACACACATTGACAGATTAAATGTTTATGTGACCTTGTGCCATTTCACACTGACCCAATAGTGTACATTGAAAGAGTGAGAAAAGTCTCTTAAGTATCAACTACATGCACAGACAACACAAGACAGAGATTAAGAACAAGTCTTCTTCCACTTCTCCTTCTTCTCCTTCAGCATGTAGGATTAAAAACAAGTTTTTTCATGAACTAAGTCAAAAGCTGTGTTAGGAGCCAGAGTTTGAAATTGACTACCTTCATCTCTTGGCAAGAGGAGATCAGCTGTGACTCTCATTATCAGTTTCTATACTCTGAAGATGTATAAACCCAGATTTTGTTCCAGGTTTGACTGTTAAATGCACATTTTTGATCTGAATATTTGTTTCTTGTCTTCAGGCTGACATCCTGCTGTTATCTAGCTCCAACCCAAACAGCCTGTGCTATGTAGAAACAGCAGAGCTTGACGGGTAAGGCTCTTTAACTTTCTGCCATGTTCCAGTGTTGTTCCCACTTAGTTCTGTAGTGTCTGTATTGATCTATTGACAAATGGAATACATGTTGTGTGGCGTGACTGCTGGAGCAGCGCTCTTTACTCCGATAAGTTTTTTGTTTGATCTGTCGTTTCTCAAGAGGTCCGTCAACAAATTAATCATTGATAAGAGGAGACCAAATGTGTAAGGAGCTTTTGCCAAGACTTAACCTTAGCCAAGCACAGCCATGTGACCAGTGTGACTGTGTGTTCTGTGATTAAGTGAGAAAACGCCTTTAAATCAAACAGACAGGCCTGCAAGGCTGTCTGTAAAAGAGGTATTTTACTGTCGATGGCAGCTAATCTGATAGATCACTATCTCCTGTTTTCATGTTTTGTAGAGCTTTGTGGCATGAAACTTGCATTTTACTTTTATTTATTTCATTTCTGTAGTTGAAGTCTCCAAGATTATCATACAAGTGTGTTTTTACAACCGGAGTGACAACAAACATCTTGTGATTCTGCCTTTGGTCTTAGTTTTTCAGTTCTTTTTGTATGTTACTTTTTCCTCTGCAGAGAGACTAACCTGAAATTTAAGTTGGGACTTCGAGTGACCGATGAGCAGCTGCAGGAGGAACGTCAGCTGGCTGAGTTTGATGGTGAGCTTGGTTCTCATTACAAGCCACGTTTATTCCCAGAAACCTCAAATACTTTTTATCACTCCATCAGTCTCACAAGAGCACAAAAGCCTTTTTTTTACTTTAAAATCATTTTTTTAAATACAATGATTTGTAAAAATCCATTTAATAAAAATAATGGGGAGAGTAGTACACATAACAGTAGTTTAAGAACTTGGTGACATTATCTTCCACTACACCAGCGTGAAAAAGTAGTTACGTGACAGTTTTTATGCCAGTGAATAAAAGACAATCACACCCTCACTCTGATAATGGCAGTAGTCGAAGATAAGAATTATGAAGTTTGTTTGTGTTTACATTATGCAATTAGTATGATGCTATCTGCCAGAGAACACTGGTGTGTTTTCTAACTTTGATACTCCAGTTTTCAGTTGAAATTTTCACATTTTTCAGGCAGTTCTAATTTTGTATTTTGAAAATTAAGAAGGTAGTTTTTTTAGTTTGAGATATTTTTGATAAAGTAAGTAAACTTGTTTGGGACAGGTATTGAGTGACAGGAAACAGAGAGGGGGGATGACTTTCAGCAAAGGGCCACAGGTTGGAATCGAACCCTGGGCCACGACAGCAAGTACACAGCCACTGCACATGGGCTGCTCTGCCAATTGAGCTTCTTGGGCACCCCGACAGTTGACTTTAAATATACCCTGTCTCACAAATATTTCTTCTCTGTAGTGATGCAAGTGGGGGGGGGGAGCTTAAGTTAAAACTCAGTGTTTTAAGCTCTAGTGTTGAGGTACAGTCCACTGTAGCTAAAAGGGTGTAGGTGTGATGTGGCAGACAGGACTGAAAGAAGAAGGCTCTGTGTGCAGGCAAAATGGAGAGAAGTTTAACATTATTCATTTATATAAATTGCCAAAACTTTGAAACTAACCAGCCTTTTTATCACCAAAGTTCCTGTTTAAGGAATTGTTTTGACTTTTCGACCTAAGATAAAGCCCTCTCCGTGTCCTTTCTCTCTCCTGAAGCTCTGATTGAGTGTGAGGAGCCCAACAACCGCCTGGATAAGTTCATAGGAACGATGCTGTGGCAGAGGGAGCGCTACCCTCTGGATCTGGATAACATGCTGCTCCGAGGCTGCAAAGTCAGGAACACTGAGGAGTGTCACGGACTGGTCATCTTCGCAGGTGTGAACCCTCGAACCCTATCACCGCTGCTCATGAGACTACGCCACTGCAAAACTCAAAAACTGTAACTTTAGTATTCACCATTGTGTTATATGATGTCATAGGAGCCGACACCAAAATCATGAGGAATGGTGGGAAGACGAGGTTCAAGAGGACCAAAATTGATGAGCTGATGAACTACATGGTTTACACAGTAAGTCTGAGTCACATGCATTTTTGTTGTGTCTTTTCACCTTTCATCCTCTCATCTTACACAAACCCTGAACCCTGATTCTAAGGAAGCTGGGACGGGACAGAATGTGCAATTTGATGGTAGCGAGACATTTCTAACAAGAGTGGCAATTAAAGACTTGTTGAATGCTTAAAAAACACCTGTTTGAAACATATCACAGGTAGACTGTTCATTTGTTGCAGGTGATAGTGTGATGATTTAGTATGAAAGAGAGTTCTACATGTGCTCAGGAACACTTCATAACACTGTTGTTTGCCGGTCTTGCCATTGTTCTATTGTATTGTATATCTATTTTTTGGTTCTCTCTCCTCTCAGATCTTTGCACTGCTGATCCTGGTGGCGGCAGGTCTGGCCATCGGTCACTCCTTCTGGTACGAAGAGATCGGCTCTAAGGCCTGGTATCTGTATGACGGCAAAGACCAGGGCGCCTCCTACAGAGGCTTCCTCAGCTTCTGGGGATACATCATCGTCCTCAACACCATGGTGCCCATTTCACTATATGTCAGGTCAGTAAAACCACACCCACATATTCAGCCTTTCTGTCCCTACCCATCTTGTTTTTATTATGCCTCCGAGCCCGTGATAGCTGTGGCCAGAGGCATCATGTTTCATGGCTTTGTTCTGGCAGTTAAAAAACATGTCTCAGGATTTTTCATGTTGCAGCTTTAAACTTTCAACAAATCAACTCAAAGACAGGAAAGCTTTATGTGGTCACAGTTTGGGTTTGAGAAAATGAAACTTGTTCATATCATCTCACGTCTGTCTGCTGTGTGCTCAGTGTGGAGGTGATTCGTCTGGGCCAGAGTAAGTTCATCAACTGGGACCTGCAGATGTATTTTGCAGAGAAAGACACACCGGCTAAGGTACGTAAGCACTCCTTTCACATTCTCAGTCCTTATACTGTTTGAATTTTTAGACCTTCATCAGGAAATAATCATTTATTTATTATTTTACACATGACCACATTTGGAATTATTTGGTTTCTTATCAGTCAAAGGTTTTGGATCATATGTACATGTCAGTGAGACTTTGTGATCTGCTGTTGAAATTGCTTCCAGCTAAAGACAGGCAACAAATGTTAGAACAGCAGATTGGTAATCTCTGTTCACTGATGAGCATTAACAATCAAAGAGTACAGTCTGCAGCAGGAAGTGGTTATGCTGCAGCCTATATGTTTTGAGCTACCATGGAATTCTGGCAATTTCTTACAAATCACACCTGTTAAATCATTAATGTATTACAAAATAGTTCATTTCATAATCAACAACCAGTTTATTTTTCTATTGATTTTCTCATCTAAAAGGCAAAAATAATATTTTTTAACCCTATTCTGTCAAAAGAATTGGACCTCGCGGTCCACTTGATGGCTGTTTTCAGGGCTTTTACTGTATCTCTGAGTATTCATTAGCAAATTGAGTTTTCCTATATATTCAGTCTTTTGTAATCATGCAACCAAAATTCAATACTGAGGACATGTAATGACAACTGAACTGCACTGCTGATAAAGACTGTGGGAATGCAGTTTAAAGTTTCAGTAAAAGCTGGTCAGAGGAAAATGAAAATAATTGGTTAAGCTAACTTTATGAACTCTTGAAACAGTTCAGATCCAAACATTCCACTCAATCAGTTCTTTCCCCTGTGCAGGCTCGAACCACCACCCTGAACGAGCAGCTAGGTCAGATCGAGTACATCTTCTCCGACAAGACAGGAACTTTGACGCAGAACGTCATGCAGTTCAAGAAGTGCACCATCGCTGGACGCAGCTACGGTACTGATCTGCTTTGTTGTAAAGAGAGGAATACATGTGCGTCTGGGAACTGGGACTGTAACCCTGACAGTATTAGTACCTTACTCAGAGGTGTTGAACCTCTCTTAGAGGTGTTGAATTGTGGCCTTGCTCGGGGGAATTCACCCACTCACTTTCATAAAATAACCTGTGAGTGGAAATGGAAAGATATAGGGAGGGAAACCAGTAAGATGTAGCTGTGGAGGTAAAGACACAAACAGACAGTGAGAGGGTGACACCTGCTGCCTTTTATTTGCAATGATAACCATCTTCTTGATACCAAAAATGTCGATGGCACACTTGAATATATTTTACATCAGATATTCGACACACACGTCCAGTGTCTGCAGGAATAACATGTTTAGTGTTTTAACTTTGCCTGTACCTATTGACAAGGTTGTGTTATCAGAAGGATGAAAAATGGGCCTTTAATGATCCCTGTGGGGAAACTGGTTCCCTGAAGTGGGATTTAGATAAGAGCTGAACAAACATGTAAAGGCAGGTTGAACAGCTTGCAAATGGCTTCACTTTGTTACAGACTGATGCTGTTTCAAAAGTGCTTTACAAAAGAAAAGGAAAAGATGTAGAACAGCCACTGCTGCTTAGAGCAGGTATGAAAAATCATGTAAAACCTCAGGTAAATCAGCAGCAGATGGACATAAACAAATACAGTGAGAACAAACGCATGACTAGGCACTATTCTTCATTTGGTCCCAAAACAAAGATCTGAATCAAAGAGTCAGATTCTGCTTCAAAATATAATATTGATATTGATCATTTGGTCGCCTCACCAGAGCGAGGAGGGAAGTCTGCCAACAAAAATAAACATGACTTGAATAAAACTTTAAAACAGCTGCGAGTATTTCTGCCTGAGACAGACTTTCATCAGCAGTGGTGGCTGTTGAACAAAAGTGGGGCAAAGTCCCTCCACTTCCATTGGATCACCACGGGACCTTATTTCAGAAAATATGTGTGTGAGAGAGAGAGAGATCCTAATTCAACTGTGTCATTACATTACATATGTTTGGCAATTACATTTTACATTTTCAACTCGTAAAATAAACTGTTTAACTATAGGACTGTGAGAATATACGTAATCAGAGAGATTAAACAGACAGTATATATTAGCTAGCTCACAGGACTGATGAACTCCGCTTTTGCATAACTGCAGCAGTCTATATGACCAGATGTTCTTCGTATTTATTTTGTTATATTGTACCGACAGCCTTGTTGGTGTTGGTGACCTATGCTGAGCGAGACGATGCGGTTTCACACAAAAATAAATGACACTTCATTATCTTTACAATAAACGATGACGTCGAATTTCTTTTTGATTAATAATTTGTAACTGTAATCCATGAAACAGTTCAAACAATACCAACAAATGATTTGTCCAAGCACCATAAATATTCCCCCTAATAACGTCCCATGGTGAACACAGGAAGGGAAGGGACTTCATCTGTCTTTGAAGACGAAACCTCCCATGATGCCTTTCTACTGATTTGTTTATTTTGCTACCATGCATTTGTGTATATTTATATGTATTAAGTTTTTGCTCTCCTCTGCACAGGTGAACCGACCACAGCTGAAGGAGTGGTGCTGGACCGAGGAAGGGTAAGATGTCAAATACACTTCACTTTAGAAGACATAAGAGGATTTATTTATAAAACAAACCGTTGGCTAAGATTCAGTGATTGTTTGGTTTTGAAAGAGAAAGGCCAAATTACATTTGATTCTAAACATATGAAAGTTGACATTTTCTCTTCTCTTCTTCTAAGCTTCTCAAAGAAGCACATTTCCAGATTCATATCATGTCATATACACATCAGCAGTGTCTCCAGAATCATTGCAAATCATTTCCTCTGTAGTCCTTTAAACCCTTTTTCCTGTTTTGCCTATTTGTAGCCAGTGGACTGGAGCTGGAACCGGCACGCCGACAGAAAGTTCGAGTTCATGGATAATTCCCTCGTTGCCATCATCAGATCCAAGAAGGATAAAGATGTTACAGAGTTCTTCAAGCTGCTCTCACTCTGCCACACAGTCATGGTGGAGAACAAAGACGGTAATCCTAAAATCCTCATTTGAAAAATAAGAAAGGAGAAGAAGTTGAGCTGAGGTGTGTCAACGAGGGTTGACTGTCACAGGCTGTGGTACCTCTTATTCCAAACATACCCTAAGAAACTAATTGGAACCACAACATTCATAGAAAGGTATATTAGTATAAAACTGCAGACATTGAATTAGACATGACCTCCATGTATGGGTTCTTGCCTTTCTCTCAGGTGAACTGGTGTACCAGGCTGCCTCTCCTGATGAGGGCGCCCTGGTGACGGCTGCGAGGAACTTCGGCTACGTGTTTCTGTCTCGCACGCAGGACACCATCACCATCAAGGAGATGGATCACGAGACAACCTACGAAATGTTGGCCCTGCTCGACTTCAACTCGGACCGCAAGCGCATGTCTATCATCTGTACGAGTGCACAGACACACACACACAGTTGCACATACACACATATCATCACTGGTCATGTTGTTGTATAGTAGTTACGAGAAGATCAGTTCACATAAAAATCCAAAGTTAAAATGTTTCATAAAAACGAAATAAAAAAACAACAACATTTGAATGAAATATGAAGTTAGTAATAAAATGAATTCCTTAAAATGATTGTTACTATTTAATTGCTTTAAAGCAACTTTATGTAATTTTTTAACCTTGAAATAACAACTTCAAAATGATTTTGATGGTACAGTGTCTCGACACAGGGCGATTGGTGCAGCTACTCTGCCCCCAATCACTTGTTTCTGCTCTATGAAACTTCAGTGAGAGGGTAGAACATACACGTTTCAACACCTTAGATTGTTATGATGGAATTAGTTTTGTTTGTAGGTAGCACCCACATTTCATCTCACAAATTGTTACAGACCTGGGATTTGTATTTAGGACAGTGGTGTTGCACTCAGAAACTGTGGGAGGGGCGCCAAATCACTTTAAACGCCACTTTTTTTAAATGTCAAAGACAACCAGTAATTGATCCTGCAACACAAACGCTTTGTTTAATAGTAGTGAAGCCAATCTTCATGTCGCCTGACAGACAAATAATGACTTGATTAGAACTTGAAACACAAAGTTTAGAACTGGTCTGGAGATGACTGAAGAATTCATAGCCAAGGGTGAAGACTTCTCTCCTCTGACCCTCTGTGCTTCTGTCTGTCTCTCTTTCAGTGAAGTTTCCTGATGGTCGTGTTCGTCTCTACTGTAAAGGAGCCGACACCGTCATCTATGAACGACTTTCCCCAAACTCCAGACACAAAGAAACTACCCAGACTGCCTTGGACGTGAGTTTTTAGGGCTTTATTCTCATTTGTGCTGTTGTGTTTTTTCTGCTGCATTCTTTCTCAGCATGGCTCCACTGTTTGTACAGACAATGACATGTATGTACAGAGCTGCTCCTCCTGTTTCTGTGGAAGCAAACAATCTGTGTTTTGGGCTTCAGGAATTTGCCAATGCAACCCTGCGGACGTTGTGCTTGTGCTACAAAGACATCAGTGCGGACGAGTACGCAGCGTGGTCAAGGAAACACAAAGACGCCCAGGTGGCCATGTCCGACAGAGACGCAGCCCTCGACCGCGTGTACGAGGAGATCGAGAGCAACCTCATGGTGAGAGGAAACCAGAAAACGTTTTCACGCTTGAACCGGCGATAGACAAGTGTTTAGTATGAATATATCATTGCACAATGTAGTGGTTATAGAATAATGACTCCATCAGTGTTTAAGTTGCTTCCCTGCCTAAGTCTCTGACTAGTGGTCCAGTCGGACTGGCAGCCTGGCACCTTTTTCCATCTACATTCATGGCTCCATCTTAGGACAAAATATGAGTTTATTCATTCATTTAGTCTGTCGTTGGTAGTTACAACTCAGAGGAAAGTGAAAACAATCCAGTTAAATTTGTAAGAGCTGCACCAACAGGAATTTGGAGAAAGTTGTTCAGTTGTTTCCACTTTAACACTGGGCATTTAACAGCACTGACATCTACAGATATACAGGATTTAATAGGAAAAAAGGAAAGAGTAGAAGCACAAAACTTGAATCTGGAAATGACTGTTAAAATGATAAAACAAACAAAAAAAACAGCGACAAATGTTTAAAATCCAACTGAAAAGCAGTGTGAAGCTCTTTGCTCTTAACTGAAAGTCTGTAAAAGTTAAAAACATTGACCCTGAGCTGTAACTGAGCACCTGTATCCCTCTGTCCAGCTGATTGGGGCGACAGCCATCGAGGACAAATTGCAGGACGGAGTGCCAGAGACCATCGCCACACTGGCCAAGGCCGACATCAAGATCTGGGTCCTGACTGGAGATAAGAAAGGTACTTCAGAGTCATACTGTTAGTCCACCGGCACTAATAAGAACCAATATGCTTGGCACTGATATTAAAACAAACAAACAGTGCTTTAATTATATTTTAAGTTTGAACTTGCATCTCTCTACGTTTAAGTAGATGCATCTTAAAAAAACACTGCCCTGCTGCTGTAACAGAATGTTTTTTCTTCTCACTTTTAATGGCTTTTATCTTTCTCCCCAGAAACGGCAGAGAATATCGGATATTCTTGTTCACTTTTGACAGACGACATGCAGATCCACTACGGAGAAGACGTCAAGTGAGTCTTACAGCTCTTAAGATCTCATTTTCGTGTTATGCCGGCAAAGTTTTTTTTCCATCAATGTAATATTTGGAAATAAGAGAGAGCACATTATTTTTCATACAAATGTAAATCAGTATTGACCAAATTAGCACAGCGACCATTTTCCTCAGACATCACACTCACACAGGGTAGAAAGCTCAGATATCTCACTGCTGTATTCTAGATCACAGTCCTATACATGTATTTAATCTGACAAAAGTCGTTATCATTTCACTCCTTCATGATTGATCAGCAACTGTAAAGACAATGAATAGTCAACATGAGGAGGGACATCAGACATATTTGATACCCATGAGCTGCTGTTGAATAACAGCATTTAACCACTTACTTGACAATATTACCATTTGATGGTAGGACACAATACAGTAAGGAAGTTGTAAATGTAATTTTGAAAGGTAAATCAAAGAGTTTGTTGTTCCTGTGTCTCCAGTGATAAGCTGAGGATTCGTCAGACTCAGAGGAGACATGAGCCTCCAGCTGTCCGTGTAGGCAAAAAGAAGCCTGCGCTGCCTTTCTTCCCTGAACCAGGCAAAAACGCTCTCATCATCACTGGAGGCTGGCTGGTAGGTTCCATCAGCACTGTTTTGAAATCATGATGAATGATAAAATTTTGTTTTGAGTTTTTTTTAATGATATTTGGAAATTCAGCCCTGGTGAAAAAGATCATCCTAAATCCAAATTTTTTTCTCAGAATGAGATTCTGTATGAAAAGAAGAAGAAGCGCCGTCGCCTGCGCCTCCGACGTCTGGGAAAACGACCACCTCCCAGCACCCCTCAGGACGGACAGCCCATGGACGACTTGGAGAAGGAGATGAGACAGGTACAATGAAATTAATTAAACATTTTTTTAAAAAGTGAGATTTGATTGTGTTGACTGTTTTAAGTAATAACAAAGATAATGTCTCTACAGATTGACTTTGTGGACATGGCCTGTGAGTGCGAGGCAGTCATCTGCTGTCGTGTCACACCCAAGCAGAAGGCCAACGTTGTCAGTTTGGTGAAGAAGTACAAGAAAGCTGTGACACTGTCTATCGGAGATGGAGCCAACGACGTCAACATGATCAAGAGTAAGGACACGAGTGTTCTCGGCTCACGTTTTCTTTAGCGTGCGACGTGTGTTCCAGTGATCCTACTTTCAACCTCCCTGTCTTCTGTCCCTCCAGCTGCGGACATCGGTGTTGGTATCAGCGGCCAGGAGGGGATGCAGGCCGTCATGTCCAGCGACTACGCCTTCGCTCAGTTCCGTTACCTGGAGCGCCTGCTGCTGGTGCACGGACGCTGGTCCTACATCCGAATGTGCAAGTTCCTGCGCTACTTCTTCTTCAAGAACTTCGCCTTCACACTGGTCCACTTCTGGTACTCCTTCTTCAGCGGATACTCCTCACAGGTCAGCAGCACAGCAGCATGCTAATGCCGACCACTTTATCAACACCATTTCGCTGCTGCTGTTTACATCCACCCGATGCAAATTCACTACTTTTATGTATATGAATAACTATATATGTTCTATGTCTGTAGCATGATGGAGTTCACAAACTGTAATTCCATTATGCTGCCCTTAGTTCTTTAATGACAAATAAACCACCTAGAACACCTTAGTAAATGTGACTATAATTATAATTCACCCCGACACTCAGTTTACTCCCAATGATATCATGTGGCCTTATCCCAGCATACATCAGTTTACTTTACATACTGAGTAATTGTTTCTTCCCCTCTGCAGGTCGCCTACGAAGACTGGTTCATCACTCTGTACAATCTCTGCTACAGCAGCTTACCTGTTCTACTAGTTGGACTTCTTGACCAGGTAAAAACAGGCATATAGTATTTTTTGCATGAGTCTCAGTCCAAAATATCCACAGGCCTGCTCTTTAACTGTACACAATAAATGGCAAAGGTTATAATTCGTTAAGTTGAAACTGTACAGGTTGAGCTGAAAGTTTATTTTAATCACACCTGAGTCTTAGCTACTATATACAGTATTATACATTAAGGCTTATTGCACTTCTCAGGTTTGAAACATATTTGTTTTACAGATTTAATAACTTATACTTAAATATAGCCTTATTCTTTGACTATCTTTATTGTCCTGCTCTTTTATAGTGTGCTATGACATGTTGCAATAATTACCCCCAAAAAAGTATCCTGAATTTCTACCTTCTTCATTGTCACGTTATTTATGTAAAAAAAAAAAATCCATTCCATTCCGTTATCTTCTGCTAAATGAGAGAAAAATATAAGTCATCCAGAATTCTGTTAACCGATCCCTCCTCCTCCTCCTCCTCCTCCTCCTCCTCCTCTTGCTTCAGGATGTTAACGACAAACTGAGCCTGAAATTCCCCAAGCTCTACCTGCCTGGCCAGCAGGGGTCAATGTTCAACTACAGGAACTTTTTCATCAGCTTGTTCCACGGCATCTTCGTCTCCCTCATCATCTTCTTCATCCCTTACGGAGCCTTCCTTCAGACCATGGGGCAGGACGGAGAAGCCCCCTCCGACTACCAGTCCTTTGCTGTCGTCACTGCCTCGTCTCTCATTTTTACTGTCAACCTGCAGGTCAGTCGTGTTTTTATTATTTTCAGAGGGACATTTGCATGTTAATATTAACATGCTGATTTGAATCTGTTACAATTGAAGCTTGGATTCAACAAGGCTTAATGTTTTGGAAGTGTAATAGCTTTCAGTAACAATAAAAAGAAAAATGTCAACCATTGTTCTGAATTTTTAAAGGAAGCATTGACTCAGAAATCTAGACTAAACATAGTCGAGATGTAGAAGATGTGCATGTATGTGAGTAGCTGGCTGACTGGTGTTATCATCTCCGCCTCTTTGTCAGATCTCTCTGGATACCTCCTACTGGACCTTCGTCAACTGTTTTGCAGTTTTGGGCAGCATAGCAATCTACTTTGGAATCATGTTTGACATCCACAGTGCTGGGATCCACGTCATCTTCCCCTCACAGTTCACCTTCACAGGTCAGTCAACGACCATCACCACGGTGTGACCAGTGATGCCAGTAACGTGTAACAGGCACCTGCTGGAAGTTACTTTACTGATTACTTGTTTTTAAAAGTAACTAAGTTAGATTACAAGTTACTTTATTTGTTACAAATTTAGGAGTAATCAGTAATCACTAATCAGATTACTTTTTCAAGGTAACTGTGGCATCACTGGCTGTGACACAGTTAGCTGGTTCTACAGACGGTGCTCCAAAACACTCTTCAAAAGCAGCAGAGGGTCCCACATTTGGACTTGTTTCTTAACTGAAGAGTTCCATGAGTCCCCTGGACAATAAAGAATGGTGCCTTTTTTTTGTCTTTAGTCTTTCCAATACCACAAAGAGCTGAACAGTGAGGGATGAAGCATATTATCAGCTTACTCCGTCTTGTTGTGAAGTTACAGGTTAGCTGTTGGGTTAAAAAAAAAGCCACGGTCAGGACTGTCGCATAAAGCATGAGGGCGCTGGTCCTGGATGCAATGCCACATCAAACCGCCAACTGCCTCACAACTCTCATCATGTATATTTTGTGTTTGTAGGTGCAGCATCCAACGCTCTGCGGCAGCCCTACCTGTGGTTAACCATCATCCTGACGGTGGGAATCAGCCTGCTGCCTGTCATCTGCATACAGTTCCTCCATAAAACCATTTGGCCCTCTGTAGGAGACAAGGTGAGGCCTCCATGAGTCAACATGCAGACTTGCTGATGGACTGTTCTTAATAATCACCCATATGGGGAACTAGATTATCAGGAAAACGTAGATGCGACTGTCACAGCAGCTGCTTTTCAGCAATGACTGATGCCACCTTTCTAGCTTCAAACTGTGTCCTATGGATTTCACTTTCATCTGAGAAAAGTTTGTTTATTCATATATTGAAAAGATTGTTGTTGCACTATGTGGAATTCAAAATCCATCCATCCATCCATTTTCGACCGCTTATCCGAGAATTCAAAATATGGAAATTCAAATGAATTACTTTTTAAATGATTCGTCATGAGACGCAATTAGTTGGAAAGGAAGTTACCTGTGGAACGTGGAAAAAATACCAAAGCAGTGTTTCTCTAATCTCCTTATCTCCGATCGTCCCCCAGGTCCAAAGAAACAGGAAGAAGTATGAGATGGAGATGCAAGAGGAAGAGAAGAAAAAGCCAACAGCCTTCCAGCGTGGCCGGCGCTCCCGCCGCTCTGCCTACGCCTTCTCTCACTCCCGTGGCTACGCCGACCTCATCTCGTCCGGGCGGAGCATTCGGCGGCGCCCGCCGGCCCGTGGCGGACCCCAGGACAGCATCAGGGAGGTTCCCCACAGAGAGGCCGAAAACATCTGATGGGGGCTGAGCAGGAAACGGAGCAGAACTGTAGCCAGAGTGATTGTAAATATTTGGGAGTTCGAGGAGCAGTGGGTTAATCCCCGTCATCATCTGAGTCGCTGCTGTAATGGTCAACATCTCGAGCTCTGCACGGAAGCCACAGCCTGGTCGGTGGTTCAGTGCACAGTTCCTCTGGGGTATTTAAGTGCCTTGAAAAGCTCCTCATGTCACTTGTCCTTTTAGAAATGAAAAGTTAGATGCTTGGTTTGGCACCTGCAGAAATGAAGAGCTACTTTTTTGCTCCAGTCTGTGATCCTGACTCCACTGCCTCTGTCCCTCCTCTATGCACAGACTCTTGAAAACAAATGAGAAAAAAAAAAGCTCACCGAAGAGACCTCCGTTACCGAGGTTTGAGGTCATGCAGCGACTGTGTGACTGACAATGTCGTTCGACTCAGGATTTTTTAAAGTAAAAGCTCTATTTTTAGTCAGTTTGTCCCTGCACACCACTACTGTGGCTGGATACGTAACTAATGTTGTTTAACATGTTGCTTTTTGACACTGACGGTTTTAGCCCAATATCTGCGGTGCACTCGATATGTTAAGTGTTTTATTAAATTAAAAATATATATTTTCCAGTTGATTTGTCCGTTTGCAACATGAAATCAAACCGCATCATCTGTTACTTTAGTTTGTTTCTGTCTGTTGAGATGCAGTCAAAACATTTTCCTGCACATTAAGACAATGGGCTGAAACTAAACATGTCGAGGTGTACTCTTTTAATGTTTTATTATAAATAATGGCGGGATATTTCCATGCCACGTTATGCAAGGTGGTCAGATATTATAAAATGTGTCTTAATTTAAAACTAAGTTGTGAATATTGTTCTTCTGCTGTATCAAATATCCCAAGTGTCCTTACTGATGGGTGTTGGAGTTTCTAATTTGAGGGACTGCAAACATTTTCTTGACATTTTTTAAATGCCTCTCTCTAAGCTGTATCCTCATGCAAACACTAAAAAAAAACACTTGTCTTCCTTCAACAGCAGTCTCTTCATTTCCTTTCACTTTACAGAGTGTAAATTTAAGTGCTCCTTACTTTTAAATGGGGAAAGAAACACACAGAAAGGTCTTGGTTCATCTTTGTTTGATGTCTTAGTAGTTTGTTCCTTTCTCTTGACTTTTGCAACTTCCTGGAAGTTAAATTGCACGATCTTAAGTGGTGAAAAAGTGAGGATGTCCTGCGTGTGTGTCACTGGTTGTTTACAATTAACCCAAAAATTATTTGTTTTTCCATTCCTATATTCAGATTTAGGTTATCCACAAGGAAGCGCTAAGCCAAAACTGACCCATTCCTGCTCTGACTGTTACTGTCTGCAGATGATGTCTTTTTAATACTGAATGAATGACTGCAGTGGATGAGGACTGCTGTTGATTGTACCAGCAACAGTTCAGTCTCTGTCATATGATGGTATTTTATCATGTGGTTGTTAATAAAAGCCAAGGGCACATTTAGCAATCTGAAACATGTCTTTCTTTTATTGGGGAGCCTCGCTCCCATTTCGTTTTTTGTTTGAATATGGTGATTCTAATATTCAGGATTTTCAGTATGATTATCCTTGCACAACCAGGATTAAACAACATTATTGTTATTGTTATCATGCTACTTGACATGACGTTTGTCATTTAACAAATTAAGCTAAACCTTTCTGTTTCATGGTTCAGGACCATCATCGCCATGTTGACCCTGGATTACTTGCTTGGATCAACATGGCAGTGATGGTCCAGGATGAACATGACAGAAGTATCCAAGGTCAGCATTACACTGCAATCTTGCAAAACTGATTTGATTGGGATATTGAAAAAAATCAGTGAATAATATTCTGGCTTGTTGGAAAGTCCACTTGTTGGCATAGACTACTTAGTCAGTCAGCTCACTGGCTAATCCTGCAGTAGCTTATATAGCAACAGTGAATACAAAGAATACATTTTAGTGGTCAAAAGACATAAGACTCTATCTCGAGCACAGTGCAAAGTGTCCCATGGCATTGCACAAGTTTGCTAGTTTCTGTCTGATGCATCTGTCATTTTTTTAAGCCGCTGTTGGATCAAAAGCAAATGCAGCTGTGCCCATCTGTGCACCCCTGGGTGTGTCAGTGAGGTGTGGTTAGGTGAACTGACGGTACATTGCTATATTTAAAGTGAAACTCTCGCCAAAAAGCAACTGAGGCTTTATTTGTGAATGTATATGAGTCAAACCTTCATGTAAAAGCATAATTATGATGAAAGAGGCACTTTTAAGGGCACGCTTGAGGAGCCGTCTACCATTACGCTCCTTCCTGTTAGGTCGCACTCGGTCACTTTTTGTGCTAACGTGAGCTGTTCAAAAACCTTCTTTTTAGTAAACTCTGTGTACACAAACAATGTTCTCAATGCTCGTGTTCATGTGTAGAGACTCTGGTGATACTACGAGCAAAGTTTCATGTTATGTTGAGCCTTCTTTGTGTTTAATAGTGATTTTGATGCTAGCATAAAAGTGCCCCTGTACTTTTCTTTTTTTGCTTTTTGGCGAGAGTTTCACTTTAAGCAGCAGAAAGCGACTTTGCCGTGGACCAAACATAAAGCTGGACTAAAGTGGACGGAGTGTTTTTTCCTGCTGTTTAAAGGGCACATTATTCAGATAGTCAGATGTGATCCCCACACAGGTGGGTTACATCACACATACACTCTGGTCTAATGACAGAGGGCGAGAGGCTGCTTTCATTCATTTGAAACATTTCCATGCATGCAGTGATGTGACTGCAGCAAAAGTCTCGGCACGTTTCAGCAGCCAAACTAAAAGCTGTACTTATAAAGTTGACAGGGCAGAGAAAACTCTCCACATGGAACAGAATTAAACTTTTATTTAAAATAAGTAAATAATAATTTACACATATATTGAGTCATTTCAGATGGAGCTTTAGATTTACCAGTTAATTTTAATTTTTAATTTTACTGTACAAATTTTACTGTACAAATCTGGACTGTGTGTGAGTCTTTGGACATGTAGAGGAACAGAGATGTACTTATTGTTTGTGTTAATGAAGGGTCGCTGCAGGTAATGTCTTGAATCATTTTTCACATTAAAGGAGGTATTTCACCCACCTGCATCCCACCCACAATAGATCAGAGTGATTGTTTGTGTGGCCTCTCCCATCTGATCTGTGCATCACTATTACACACACACCCGTGCAGTATCGCTCCTCCTCCTCAGTTGAATATCTGTCCAATTGCTCATGTAGTCGAATGGAGTTGTTGATGGAACAGATGACTGAAATGGCAGAGGCCACATCCCTCCTGTATGTTTTCGCCTTTGTGTCGGATTTTATGTACAATTTGATCTTTGCTCTGTGTTGTAAATGGGGCCTATAAACACAACCTGAGTCAAACCCATTCATCTTTCAGAGAGGAATCAAAGTCTGATCTGATAAGGCCTTTATCTTATGCTCTTAATGGCACTGAATACCTTTCAGTCCACATATTTCAATCCAGACATTCAGTGTCTCTGAGAGGTGGAATAGCGCAGCGAGGAATTCAGATGGACCAGGAAAAACTCTGCTGTTCGATCTGTCTGGATCTACTGAAGGATCCAGTGACTATTCCCTGTGGACACAGCTACTGTATGAACTGTATTAGAAGCTACTGGGAAGAACAGGATGAGAAGAAAATCTGCAGCTGTCCTCAGTGCAGACAGTCCTTCCAACCGAGGCCTGCCCTGGTGAAAAACACCATGTTAGCAGATTTAGTGGAGGAGCTGAAGAAGACCGGACTCCAAGCTGCTCCAGCTGATCACTGCTATGCCGGACCTGAAGATGTGGCCTGTGATTTCTGCACTGGGAGGAAGCTTAAAGCTTTCATGTCCTGTCTGCAGTGTCTGGTCTCTTACTGTGAGCAGCACCTCCGGCCTCACTATGAATCTCCTGCCTTTGAGAAACACAAGCTGGTCGACCCCTCCAAGAAGCTTCAGCACAACATCTGCTCTGGTCACGATGAGGTAATGAAGATTTTCTGCCGCACTGATCAGCAGTGTATCTGTTATCTCTGCTCCATGGATGAACATAAAGGCCATGACACAGTCTCAGCTTCAGCAGAACGTGCTAAGAAGCAGGGAGAGCTCGGAACAAGTCGACAACAGATCCAGCAGAGAATCCAGGACAGAGAGAAAGAAGTGAAGCTGCTCCAGCAGAAGGTGGAGGCTGTCAATCACTCTGCTGATGAAGCAGTGAAGAACAGCGGGAAGATCTTCACTGAGCTGGTCCATCTCATTGAGAAAAGAAGATCTGATCTGAAGCAGCAGATCAGATCCAAGCAGCAAAGTGAAGTGAGTCGAGTCAAAGAGCTTCAGGAGAAGCTGCAGCAGGAGATCACTGAGCTGAGGAGGAAAGACGCTGAGTTGGAGCATCTCTCACACACAAATGATCACATCCAGTTCCTAAACAACTACCCCTCACTGTCTCAAATCAGTAAATCTACAGACTCACCCAGCATCAACATCCACCCTCTGCAGTACTTTGAGGATGCGACAGCAGCTGTGTCAGAGGTCAGAGATAAACTACAGGACATTCTGAGTGACGTATGGACCAAGATCTCACTGGCAGTGACTAGAGTGGATGTTTTCCTGCCACAAGCAGAGCCAAAGAGCAGAGAGGAGTTCTTACAGTATTCATGCCAAATCACACTGGATCCAAACACAGCACACACACGGCTATTATTATCTGAAAGGAACAGGAAAGCAACAGTGATGAGAGAAATGCAGTCATATCCTCAACATCCAGACAGGTTCAGTGAAAGGCAACAGGTCATGAGCAGAGAGAGACTGACTGGACGTTGTTACTGGGAGGTGGTGAGTAGTGCGTGTGTGTATTCTGTAGCAGTCACATACAAGGATATCAGCAGAACAGGATATGGAAGTGAATTAGGAAGTAACAACAGGTCCTGGGTGTTAGAATGGCACTTCAACAGTTGTAAATTCCGCCATAACAACATCAGCACTTCCATCTCTGGTCCTCCATCCTCTAAGATAGGAGTGTACCTGGATCATCATGCAGGTATTCTGTCCTTCTACAGCGTCTCTGACACCATGACTCTCCTCCACAGAGTCCAGACCACCTTCACCCAGCCGCTCTATGCTGGACTCAGTGTGTGTGGTTATGATGACTTTGTTGAATTCTGTGAGCTCAAGTAGACGGGTTGAAATTCTGTGGCTATGTACATACATTCAGTGTGGGTTAATGGTGAATGACGAATATAATTTTTCTTTATGAATCTTTGAATTACTATCACACTTTAAACAACTCCAAAGGAGGTTCAAGACAATGTTAGTTTAGTAAGAAACCAGATAACTCCAGAGGAGTAAAGAAAGAGGATTTGATTTATTGGAAACAAAAGTGTGTTAGAAGTTAGCAGCTGTATTATTTAGAGGGAAAATACAAGGACAGAATTAAACAATAAAAATGCTGTCAGAAAATGATTTTATTATAAATAATGGAGCTCTGGAGTTTTGCAAATTTCAGTGTGTTTGAAGGGAAATAACCTGAATATATTATTCATGATAAATGTGTAACCCCAACCCCTAACCGTGATAAATTTAGTTTCACATATATGGTGTTACTGTAATACTTCATGTTCCCTCTGTTCCACTGCATGGCCCTTAATGGAGCAGAAACTGTATTTCTCAGTAGTTGATCTCAGCTGATCAGCTGTTAATTTTGTTGCTGTCACTCTGAATGTTTTCAGGAGAAGCAGTACAGCTGATGATTATTCTGACTGCAGTGATAATCACCTGGGCACTGTTTCATTTCCTCCACAGTGCTGACACACTGGTTTAACAGACTGACTGTGGATGAAATGAATGGACGCTCTGAAGCAGCATTTACTGATTGGATCGATCAATAAAGTGGATTTTAAGTATTTCTCATGATTTCATTCCAGAAACTGTCACTAGCATAACTCACCTGAATTTCAGATTGATACTGAGTTGCATTATGGGTAATATACAGTTGTTTTGTGGGTAATACGTACCAGGCATTTACAAGAATCAAGGACTAAAAAACACAGTATCTTTGGTTCTGCTGCATCACTTTGAATCACAGAACAAGAAGTGAGCTGTGAGTCTGATGATGTTACTGTTCAGCTCAACAGTCTTCAGGAGCTTTTTCAGAGCACCTGTCAGCACTTCTCATCACCACTGTCATGAATATTCACAATACATAAAGTCTAATATCATACACCACTGTGCCATTGTTGGTTTTTCTTTAAATAATATATTTATAGAGTATCATATAATCTTTACATGTAACAAGCCAGAGATGCACAGAGGCAGCACTACTGTACCATACTGTACTGAACCTGTTTAATATGTATTTTAATGTATTTAAGTTTAACGTATGTGTGTATCAGTGGTGGAATGTAATCAAGTACTGTACTCAAGTACAAACTGAAGGTAGGCCTACTTCTACTTCACATGAGTGTTTTCATTTTATGTTACTTTATTCTTCCGCTCCAGTACTTTTCTGGGGGAAATATTCAAATTGTTTCAGTATAATTGCTTTTATTATTATTATCATTATTATAATTATTAAAGAACAATAGGAAGGGAAAGGGTGAAAGAGAAAGAGGAAATGACATCTTGCTGCATGTCATCCCGTCCCTGGTTGGAACTGAACCCGGCCCATGTGTTCTGGACTCGGCCCTGATCCGGTGAACCATCGGGGTTCCCATATGTTCTACTTTCTACTTCACTACATTTCTGTGATAGCTTTAGTCTGCAGTTACTCTTCAGATAACCCTTCATAACCTTCCTGTCTAGTGAAAACCAAGTCTCTTCTGATGTGCTGCTTCATGTTTGTGAACATCTAGAGGATGAAGTGCTCCTCTGTGTGTTGAGAACATTTTCGTCCCTCTCATTCCAAATAAACTCCTTAAAGCCCTCTATGTTCAGCTGGAAAATGCATCGTCACACAGCTGAAAACAGGCTGTTTTCCTCACCTCATGAACACGACATAAAGCAGTTAGATTAGCTCAACCTAAAACACAAGGAGCAGTAAAATGAAAGACACACATGAATGCAGCAGTGAAGAAAATCAGATATACAGGTAAAACACTGACAGGGAACATTTTACTGCTCAATGAGTGCTTTTACTTTTCATACTTAAAATACATTCAGTAGATGATGTTAACACACTTTTACACAAGTAATGTTTTGACTGCTGGACTCCTTTTTGCTGAGCACGTTCACAGTTTGGTTTGAGAACTTTTACTTTAGTAAAACTCTGATTACTGTTTTCAGCATGGCTGGTACAGTCATCTACCACGAGTTCACACACACACACACACACACACACACACACACACACACACACACACACACACACACACACACACACACACACGCACAAGTCAACTTCTGAAGGATCCTGGACTAAATGGGCAACACAAGAACACTTCCCATCATTTGAACCACACTTGGCTGGAGGACTCTGAATCAGGATGGTACCTGGACTGTGACTGATGATGTAGAAGTCCACAAGAACACAAGTACAAATGAGAAAAATGTAATAAAGTCCTGCAGTCGATACATGTATTTTGGTTCTACGTGATAAAAAGTTAAATTTACCATCAAATTGTTAGGTTATCAGTCAGACAACATCAGATTATTACTGGGACATGAAGAGAACAGAGCGGCTTCATTTCACTGTAACAGCTGTGAAAAAGGCCTGTAGCTGTCACAGAGGGAAAACTAATCCAAGGGCGACACCTGGTGGTGAAAAATGACACCAAAACAAATTCAACAGGTGAACAGTCCCCACTTGTCACTTCTCAGTTTGTACATCCTCAGTTCCCTCTCCGTCCCTCCTCGTGTCACAGTCCATTCCTCATGAGATGTGAGCAGAGGACGTGAGGAAGAGACACGAGGAGAGAGAAGCTAAGGCGACGGGCATTTAACAAAATGAGACGTCCCTGCTTCAGAGCTCAATTTGAATTAAATATGAGTTGTGACACAGCAGCATCATCTGTCCATTGTTCTGTCATCGTCTTCTTCTGGATCTTATAATCTCTGTCAGATGAGCTAAAATAACAGTGCTCACGGCAACTTACGCATTTACTTTTACAGGGATATTATGTAACTTTTTAACCTTAAAATAATAGTTTTAAAATCATGTTGATGCTACAGTATCTTGTAATAGGTGTTGTGGAATTTCAGCTCACTTGACCATCCAGGAGACATGAAGAAACCTCAGAGACACTGATGACTTACGTAGAAGTAGTTTATAAAACATGATCAGTGTGATGTCATGTCAATCCTGTCGAGTCTCTGCAATGTTCAGATTATATCTACAGCTCAGAAAGCATCCCTCCCATACATGGTTCTCTGTTTAACAACAAAGAAGGGAAAAGTTACTGCAGAGCTTCTCACCTCTGTTTATGTAGTCTCATAGGATGGCCTTCCATCTATCAATCGTCTTTGGTTTGCAGGGGATCTGTTCTGTAGACATATCTACAGCAGCTTCTAACTGCTAAGTTTGTAAAGACCATGATAGATAGAAACTCATAGATCAGATGTCACTGTGCCCTCATCCATTCCTTATTGGGCTTTTAGATTTCTCTCTCACAATAGGGTGAATGGTGTCTCAGTCTCAGCCACTACGCCCATCTATCATTTGTTTCTGCACTATGTGACTTCAGTGAGTCACAAGTTTTCAAGACATTACATTGTTATGATGTAATGAGTTTTGTTTGTAGTCAGCACCCACATTATGTCTGACAGATGTATACAGACCTGGATTTGTACTTGTGACAGTGGTTTTACACTCAGAACCTGTGGGGGCCCTCCAGCAGTTAGCTCCTCCAGTAGTTAGCTCCTCCTACAGTTAGCTCCTCCAGCAGTTAGCTCCTGCAGCAGTTAGCTCCTCCTGCAGTTAGCTCCTCCAGCAGTTAGCTCCTCCTGCAGTTAGCTCCTCCAGCAGTTAGCTCCTCCAGCAGTTAACTCCCCCAGCAGTTAGCTCCTCCAGCAGTTAGCTCCTCCAGCAGTTAGGTCCTCCAGCAGTTAGCTCCTCCAGCAGTTAGCGCCTCCAGCAGGCCTTCTCTCTCCCCGCTCCTCTCTGCTCAAGATGCAGGTTAGGAATTGAGAAATCCTTCAATATGGCATGCTGAGGTCGCTAGTTCCAGGTCACAGGAAGAAGGATGGAGGAGGTGAGGAGATGAGGACGTACAAAATGGAGAAAAGAGAAGAGCTAATTGAAAGATTCAGGAGTGGACACAGATGAAAATGTCCCTGACTGGCTCCTTCCTGCTTTTTAAAGGAAAACAGCACTTTGGAAACAAAACCACAGAAAAATTGTCACACTTCAAGTGAACTGTATTCTGAAAACCATTAAATTATTCTGTGTTTTATCATCTGACTGCGCTCTCTGCCGATGATGCACTCAGCATCAATATGGTGTCCCATAGGTCGAGAATGTCACGTGTTCTGCCAGTGACATGAAGACACTTTACTCTCTGAATGTGTCCTAAATCCTGTCCTCCTGTCCATGATGTGATAATAAACCCTGGAGGATACAAAGAGTTCAAAGCAAGATCACGAACAGCACCAACATCGTTTTTATTCTTCTCTTGGAGCAGGTCAAGTCACTCTTCACATTTCATGAAATTGGTTTATGGATCAGAGCTCTTAAATGACGTCACACAGCTGCTCCAAACAAACCAAAGTGTACTAACAGGTAAGTGGACCTGGTCAACACATGAACTAAAAGTGATCTATTATCTGATCAGGGTGATGCTGGGCTGTGTATTTTGAGCAGCATTTCTATTTTAAGAGGGAATGAATCCAGTCTGGGGTCTCAAACTCTTCCTGTTCTAAAGAGGAGCTACATGAACACTGAGACTTGCTTGAATGAATCTTCTTCCTGGTGTGTATAAAGCACGGTGACTCCTCCCTCCTCTTCCTGCTTCAAGTTCAGCCAGTCCCGTTCAGTTCACGTGTTGCCTGTTGCCCGTGTCCTTCACAGATCTGCAAGCCCACAGATGGGTGTAACCCATAAGCCCCATTCAGTACATATCAGTGAGTGAACAGGAAAAGGGAAGCTCAGTCTCTGTTCTGATCACTGCTCAACTGTTATCTTGTGTGAGAAAGTGAAAGTGTTTGACATTCCGTCACTCTGAGAGGTGAAATGGCGCAGCGAGGAATTCAGCTGGACCAGGAAAAGTTCTTCTGTTCGATCTGTCTGGATCTACTGAAGGATCCAGTTGCTATTCCCTGTGGACACAGTTTCTGTATGAACTGTATTAGAAGCTACTGGGAAGAACAGGATGAGAAGAAAATCTGCAGCTGTCCTCAGTGCAGACAGACCTTCCAACCGAGGCCTGCCCTGGTGAAAAACACCATGTTAGCAGATTTAGTGGAGGAGCTGAAGAAGACCGGACTCCAAGCTGCTCCAGCTGATCACTGCTATGCCGGACCTGAAGATGTGGCCTGTGATTTCTGCACTGGGAGGAAGCTTAAAGCTGTCAAGTCCTGTCTGCAGTGTCTGGTCTCTTACTGTGAGCAGCACCTCCGGCCTCACTATGAATCTCCTGCCTTTGAGAAACACAAGCTGGTCGACCCCTCCAAGAAGCTTCAGCACAACATCTGCTCTGATCACGATGAGGTAATGAAGATTTTCTGCAGCACTGATCAGCAGTGTATCTGTTATCTCTGCTCCATGGATGAACATAAAGGCCATGACACAGTCTCAGCTTCAGCAGAACGTACTAAGAAGCAGGGAGAGCTCGGAACGAGTCGCCAACAGATCCAGCAGAGAATCCAGGACAGAGAGAAAGAAGTGAAGCTGCTCCAGCAGGGGGTGGAGGCTGTCAATCACTCTGCTGATGAAGCAGTGAAGAACAGCGACAAGATCTTCACTGAGCTGGTCCATCTGATTGAGAAAAGAAGATCTGATCTGAAACAGCAGATCAGATCCAAGCAGCAAAGTGAAGTGAGTCGAGTCAAAGAGCTTCAGGAGAAGCTGCAGCAGGAGATCACTGAGCTGAGGAGGAAAGACGCTGAGTTGGAGCATCTCTCACACATCGAGGATCACATCCAGTTCCTAAACAACTACCCATCACTGTCTCAAATCAGTAAATCTACAGACTCACCCAGCATCAACATCCACCCTCTGCAGTACTTTGAGGATGCGACAGCAGCTGTGTCAGAGGTCAGAGATAAACTACAGGACATTCTGAGTGACGTATGGACCAAGATCTCACTGGCAGAGACTAGAGTGGATGTTTTCCTGCCACAAGCAGAGCCAAAGAGCAGAGAGGAGTTCTTACAGTATTCAAGCCAAATCACACTGGATCCAAACACAGCACACACACAGCTGTTGTTATCTGAAGGGAACAGGAAAGCAACAGTAAAGACAGAAATGCAGTCATATCCTGAACACCCAGACAGATTCACAAAAAGGCAACAGGTCATGAGCAGAGAGAGTCTGACTGGACGTTGCTACTGGGAGGTGGGGAGTAGCCCGTGTGGGTATTCTGTTGCAGTCACATACAAGGATGTCAGCAGAACAGGAGTTGAAAGTGTATTTGGAAGAAACAACAGGTCCTGGGTGTTAGAGTATCCAAACAACAGTTATACATTCAGCCATAACAACATCAGCACTTCCATCTCAGGTCCTCCATCCTCCAAGATAGGAGTGTACCTGGATCATCATGCAGGTATTCTGTCCTTCTACAGCGTCTCTGACACCATGACTCTCCTCCACAGAGTCCAGACCGCCTTCACCCAGCCGCTCTATGCTGGAATCACTGTGTATGGTTATGGAAATTCTATTGAATTGTGTGAGCTCAAGTAGACGGGTTAAAATTCTGTGGCTATGTCCATACATTCAGTGTGGGTTAAATACTAAATGAACAGAAATTATTTTTGTTTTTCTCTTGAAATCTTTGAATCACTATCACACTTTGAACAATTCAAAGAACTTTTGAAACAATGTTATTGTAGTAAAAAACCAGATAATTCCAGAGGAGTAAAGAAAGAGGATTTGATATATTGGAAACGTTTATGCAGCTGTATTATTTAGAGTGAAATGATAAAAACACAGAACTATAAACATGGTAAGCTGTTTTTAGAAAATCATCTCATTATAAATAATGAATTTCTGGAGTTTGCACATTTCCATGTATTTGAAGAGAAATAACCTGAATATTGTACTAGTGATAAATGAATATATAATCATATAATCACTTTTGTGTTTCATATATAAGATGTTACTGTCATATCTTATTTTCCCTCTGTTCCACTGCATAATGGATTGGATGTATATGGCGCTTTTCAAGACACTCAAAGCGCACTGACAGGGTTCCAGGTTCAGCAGACTGACAGAAGCGTGGCTGCCATTCAACGTCTACGGCCCCTCTGACCACCACCTCAAACATACAGCAGTCAGACACATTCACACAAGCCAAGGTGGGTGAAGTGTCTTGCCCAAGGACACAACGGCCATGACAAGTGGCAAGGGTCCTCCGAACATTGGCCAACACGCTCTGAGCCACGGTTGCATGGACCTTAATGGAGCAGAAACTGTATTTCACAGTAGTTGATCTCAGCTGATGTTTATTTTGTTCCTGTCACTCTGAATATTTTCAGGAGAAGCAGCACAGATGTATGATTATCATGACTACAGTGATAATCACCTGGGCACTGTTTCATTTCCTCCACAGTGCTGACACACTGGTTTAACAGACTGATTGTGGATGAAATGAAGCAGGATTTATTACTCAATCAATCAAGTGGATTTTCCCCTCAAAAGCGAATAAAATATTTCTTAAGATTTCATTCCAGAAACTGTCAGTAGCATAACACACCTGCATTTTAGATTGATCTGACTGAGCTGCATTGTGGGTAATATACAGCAGGCTCCACGGTTTTCACAAGGACAAACAATGCCTTGAATAAATAACATAATGCTAAATCAGTGGAGAACTCTTTTAAATGTAATTGTGATAATCTCAGCTCAACAGTCCGCAAGTAGCTTTTCACTGAGCACTTGTCTAAACCTGTTAAAGCACAGTCATGTACATTAACAATATATAAAGTCTAATGTTATACACCACTGTGCCATTGTTGGTTTATCTTTACAGTTTTTTCCAGTTGCTAACACACGCATAGCACAAATATTTAAACTGACACACAGAGAGCAAACCCTCTTCTCAAGTCTCCAAAACTTAAAGACATTTTCTGCTTTGCACAAATTTTGCAGTTCAAAATGGCACATTTTAAATGCACTGAACGCAGTTCTCTGCATAAGACACAACAATCTGACATAAAGTCACATGTTTGCCATTTCAAAACACTGCCATTTAAAATGACACTATATGTGCCACCTGGTCAAACAATTGTTACCTTAATTGTTACCACTTCAATCAGGAAGTAAGCACTAAAAGACCACGGGTGAGCACCTTTTTACAACAACAATGGAAGACGTCGCAGAGAGAGGAAGAGGTAGGGTGAGAATGAGAGGGGGAGGAAGAGTGAGAGGTAGGGGGTAGAGCTGGTAGAGGAGGTCATGGCCAAAGAAGACAATAACTTTCAAATGAAATCAGAGCAACCTTAGTTGATCATGTCATTGGCTGACACTAAGAGGCTGACAGAGAGTGCAGCCTCTCGCAGTGTCACATCTTCTTTCTGCAATCTTCTTTTATAGTTTACTGTTTTGTGAGCATATTTTTGTTCACTCCAATGTAAATATATCTGCTGTGCATATGTTGCACTGACTTGTTTGGGGAAAAATATAAAAATAAATGTTTCAACAGCATGTGTGTGTCTGCAAATATTTCTATGCATGTGAACAATCTGAATAATTCTATACAGTTTGAACTATTTTAGTATTATGGCAAAGCATTCTAAAGATGAGAGTGCTTTTCATTATGCCCAACAGAGTGTAGTTGGTTACACAAAAATCTGGTAATATGAATGAAGTGTGTGCCATTGGGTGCAAAAGTTTGATTTTGATAATGCTATATGTAGTTTTGGTCGCAGTGCTTCATTTTGCAGGATCTATGAGGTATTTTGCAGTTTGGGTGTTTGGTTTTGTGAATTGTAGGTTAGGGTTATTTATTTTGATAAAACCAGCCTAGTTTGCAAAATTGTGTTTTAGCAATTGGAAAAAACTGTAAATAATATATTTATCAATAACCACATGATCTTTATACATAAATGAATGTATGTAACTTGATCATTGTTTTTACAACGGTACACTTCTACTCCTCTTCATTTTGATGGCAAATATTGAGCAATTTTTCTTGCAAGATTATTTTTACATTTGGTGATTCTGCATTTTCTTTACTAGTGCAGTGCCCGTAGGAAATATGTGTTCCTATAGAAAAGTGGGAGGTTAAGAAGCTTTTTCATTGATGGCCAAATGAGGCTGTTTGAAGGTGGA